>JAEUWJ010000300.1:0-219337 GCA_018524395.1 Podaxis carcinomalis | reverse complement strand
GTAATATACCCGTTTTCCATTGTGACGGCGCACGGCGGGGTCATATCCAAGCCTCGTTTCATCTCCGAATAAGAAAGAGAGGAAAACAGATATCAGGAATCTGGGATTCTGGCTATGCGATAAGACCGCTGAACAGGGAAGTGGACTAAACCATACCTGAACGAAGTTGAACGTGTTAGACTTGGTGGAATGGGAGCGGGAGAAATACCACAACGACATCATGGCGTCTTCAATGGTAACCTAAGCATATATTAGCTTGGTTCATGTCCATGGATTAGTGTGACATACACCAAATGTGAAAATACGCCGGGGATCGTCGTTCATTATATGGCTGGCTGCAGAAACCACCTTGATACGATTCTAATGAAGAGTTGTTCAGAATCTGGGTGGATGGAAGACCAGGGATACTAACGTCAAGCGTGTCCGCCTCGTGCTTTTTGTATTCAGCAACAACAACAATATCCGCAGTGATCAGGTCCGGAGAACACGATGCGAGCGTGGATTCATCCGCGAGTTCGAAACATCCATCCATCTTGAAATTGGCACCTTCGAGCTCGGAAGCGACTCTAGCTTCTGGACAATCGCGGTACCGGAGGCGAGGTTTGGAGTAGGCACCTTGCACGTCATTTGAAGAGAGGTTATGTGAAACCAGTGTATCCGCAATTCTGGTGAGGGCCGAAAACACCTTCTTTTCTGGATCCTTGAACTTGGATGGGGAGTTTGGAAAGTCACGCCAGTAAATGTTTTCGCCGCCCCCCGAAAAGAGGATTCCCGCATTACTGAGCATTTGAGCGCAAGCGGTGATATCTCCCTCGGATGGAATGAAGGGCAAGTAAGCCCGTTGAAAGGTCTCAATATCACATACTAGCATCTCCCTGTCCATCTCGCGTGCTATGTCCTTCCAGTCACTGGTTATGCCAGAACCAGCGCCCGTAGAGCGAGATAAACGTGGAGTACCCGGCGCTATACTACTCCTTGATATTGATATTAGTTTGGGAAGAGGGAGGGGGACCGGGTTCAAGTCCTTACATGTTTGCTTCAGTGGGGGATCGCGGAGGCGTCCTGGAAATGGCGGTTAGTCAACGGAGTTATATTTCAATGGCGAGCGCATCTTACCTTGGTGGTGCTTAACTCGAAGTAAAGCCTGACTGAAGTTCGGATGCCCCTGTTCGGGATGGTCACATCGGTCACGACTTACAAGCCAGGTTTTTTCGACGGCAGTCATGACTGAGAGTGACTTTCACCTTTTCAGCTTCAGCTACTTCGTCGCTCCCTGCAACCGCTTCGTGTTTGAATAAACAATGCGCACATAATAGATAGAATGCCTATCATATATAAATTGCAATATCTAGGCATTCTACTTGGTGTGGAACAAGGTACAAATGTTCGTCCAAACTGGGGACTCATCTGAGATCTGAACTCCGGATCATACTGTCGGTCCATCAAGCATTCCACCTTTGAACGCTTTGAACACCGCTAAATGTTAAAACATTTGTTAGTGAATCCTTCAGACATAAGAGAACATGTACGCTACCGAAATTTACGAGCACAAGCATGACGACTAACAATTCATTACATGACTGCATCATCGCATCCGAATGCTAGGAAAATGCGCAATAAAGATACCCAGAAACCAGAAACTTACTACTACATAAAACACAAAGGACATTGAGCCATCACTGTCATGTACAACACGAGCCTAATCCAAGCTTTCCAAAACCCTTCCGCTGCATCTGAACATCCTCCCCCAGCCTAATCGTCTCCGTCCCACTCGCCTCCCTATAATGCATCCTCCTTGCTTCGAAATACTCCTCATACTCCATCCTTCGCATCACCCGTGCTGCTACATGTTCAAACAGCTCTTGGACACCCTCCCCAGTTTTCGCTGATGTGAAGTGTAAACTTGGCCCACGTTCAGGCGAAGGTGGAGGTGCAGATGAAGACGCATATGCAGAGGCACAATCCGAGTCTGGAAGATCAAGGGCACCATCTTGAGACGTTGGAAGCGCTGTTCCATCCGGACTATTCACGACAGCACCTCTGCGTTGATCGCGTGCAAAAAGGCTCGGCGTGATTGTGGCTCCACTCTCGCTGCTCGTACTTCCGCTGGAACCACCAGTGAGACGACGATGCCTGATAGCTGGCGTTGCTCTGAGTATTGGCGTAGATACAGAGACCGATAGCGTGGAGGAGGATGGTTCAGGAGAGGAACGAGCAGTATGGAAGGAGTCGGAGAAGAAGGAGGAAGCAGGGGTATGGTATATCGATGTTGTGGTGTTGATGGAAGAAACACTACTCAGTTTGTTTACGGATCTCGAGCGCGAGCGGGCAAGATTCAGGGATTTGGGCCCAGTGGCATCCGTGGGGGTTACATGAGGCTTGATATCGATGGAGGGGGACTTCTGTACTTGTATCACGGGCGTACTATCAGGCATGGTGTTTGCCTTCGGAGGCGGGGGTGGGTCCTCGAGGGGCATAAGCTCAGTGAGGAATCGTTGGATTTGGTCTCGCGATATCCGTTCCGTGTCATATTCTTCGTCCATCGTGAGGTCAATCTTATTGCCAACGACGAAACATGGGTACTCCGGTGCGTCTTCCTCGGCCAAGGGCACCCCCTCACAGAACTCTGCCCACCACTTTTTCAACGCTTCCAGTGTTTCCAGGTCATACAAGTCGAACACCAGTATCACAGCATCTGCCCCCCTGAAGAACGCAGTCGAGAGACTTGAGAACCTCTCCTGCCCCGCGGTATCCTATATCTCCTCAATCGAGCCTTGATCAGCTGAACAGCGAGCACGAATAGGGCACGAAGGAATGAACTGACCCATATCTGGAGAGTCACAGTTTGCTCTGGTTTCGTGGGGTGAGGTAAGGTTTTAGAAATGAAATCTGCTCCAATGGTGGCCCGGTAACCACTCGAAAATCTACCAGAAATATACTTCGTTTCGGAGCCTGGTTAAGGGTTGGGAGTAACATTTTTGTTTGCGTAATGCTCACCTGGCCACGTAAACTAGTCTTGCCAACTCCAGAGGCACCTATGACGACCAGTTTAACGGTGTGCATGGTCGTCGCCGTCCCTTTCGACATTCATGAAACATGGAGATGGAGGGTGTCGAAAAAGGCAATCACGTCATTCCGCTCTTGAAACAGATTGTGGCGGTGCATCCAATTAGTTATTTTTTTCTCAAGCAACCATTCGACAAGTGTTAAGTCCAACTCTCCTGCGATGTGACCTCATGAGGTTTCCCCGGCTAACCAGCAGCATTCACAGGCGCTTGAAGTCCTTTCGGGTGGTGCTGGGCGATCCATGCATCTCAAAGAATAGACCACGTGAGCAGACATCAAGTTAGAAGCGCAAACCTCCCTTGTCCAAGGCGCACCTGAACGCAACGACGCGTGAAGGAGTTTTACACCGTAGTTAAGGCGCTCAGCGCGTTGCACGTGGAGCTGCCAAGCATATTCGTCTCCACAGGGTCAGTACCTGGAGCCCGCGGCTTGTTCAACACCTGTCCAATCACCAACTGCTGCGTCGCACAGATTGCTCGACTTTAGCTCTGTCCCGAACGGCAAACTACGGCATCCCTTAGTGGCCCTGCTATATACAGAACCACAACATTACATAACGATACAAGATGCCCTTTGTCCTTGATTCGGACTCGAATGTTCCTCCTACGAACTGCAACCCTCGGCAAACAGATATATTTACCAAATATCTTGATGGCAATTGAGTGCATCTAACAGGTATTCTTTCGCCGCCTTGGGAAATAGACGGAAAAAGTTTCACCTTTTTTGATAGACCAGTGACCCTAGTCCAAATTTTAGCGCCGTTTTACTGGGGTCGGCTCGAGGGTCTTTCAGTGTCCTCCAAGTCCCTCCCAACGAAGCCACCGGACAAAAGATCATCTATGGACCTGATCAAGAAGGGTGGAGCTCCACCAATGGACCGCAACTCCAGCGCAGACTCAGTTCCACAGATGGTGTACATAATTACAGATTTTCAGATCACCGCTCAACTCGCCGACCATTCAGGCTAACCCAAAACGTCCCCACAATCACGTACTTGACATACACGCCAACAGAACCTGGATATCGGTTGTTATTGGCCATCTCCGTCCGCAGGAGGCTCCAAAATATATAAAGCCCCCACCCCACCCTTTGGTTTTTCTATCAGTCACTCGACTTTACTTTCTACCCAGCTTGCAGCTCTCAAAACCAACCCACTCACTCTTTACCACACTCACTCTCTTTCGAAATGTTCTCCAAGCTCGCTATCTTCGCTGCTGCCACTTTTGCCCTCGTTGCCTCCGCTGCTCCCCTGAACAACAGCTGCAACGTTGGTGAGGTGCAATGCTGCAACCAGGCCCTTTCCGGGGACTCCAAGGAGGCTCAATCCCTCCTTGGTCTTGTTGGCATTGTTGGCGATGTCACTGGCCTCATTGGCATTAACTGCAGCCCCCTCAGTGTTGTTGGTCTTGGTGGCAATAGTTGGTGCGTAGAGCATTTTCTTTCATTTGTTTTCGTCCCATAGTCAACATGATATTTTTTTTTTGTACAGCAATGCTCAACCCGTTTGCTGCGAGAACAACAACTTCAGTGAGTTTCTTTCCAGTTGTATGTAAACATGATCTAATGAATATTTATTTTCAGACGGCCTTGTCGCCATTGGCTGCTCCCCCATCAACCTCAACCTTTAAGGTGGAAGGACTCTAACGGGCTTTGGGACGTCGTGAAGGGTTGAATGTGGTTAACCACTGTCGCTCGCTTGTCATCATAGCCTACTTCCACATAATGTTATCCCGTATTTGGTCTTCATCAGCTCTTGATGGATGAGTTTTGGGTGTTTTGTGGCATTTTTCTTGGAATTGCTATTGGATTACTTGATCCAATAGGATGGGATCAGAGACCAGTTTCCGTTATATATTTTAGGTGTCTGTGCTTCTGAAATCTGTCCCGCTGCCAAGGTTGGAGTCCAAGGTTCTGAGCTTAAAATGTTGCGACAATGCACTCCAAAGCCTAATCAATATCATTTAAACTTGTCCATAGTATGAAATATTATGTGTGGATACAAAGGAATCCGATAGTGGAAATAAATATCTTCAAGCAAGGAAGACAAAGACATCATCAACAAACGACCAAGCAGGAGCTTTCCCGCCGTGGAAAGCAAGCTCGTCACCACCAGCGGCAACAACCTTGGTTTCATAATACTTCCAGTTACTGAATCCAGGTCTGATTGTCTCAACGATTTGCCCGTTCCAGATTATATCGAGGAACGCATCAGCCTCCAAGTCAGAGCCACTGTAAGAGCTCGAGTGGAAGAACGTGATCAAGTACGTCTTGCCCGGGACGGTATCAAGCTTGTATGTCGGCTTGAGAGTGCCAGGCAAGGCGTCTGAGCCAAATCCGGAGCCAAAGAGAGCAGCGGAGCTACCAGAGTGGGCGTAGCTGTCGTGATGGATGATTTCCGCGTCAAGATTACCACCAGGGGAACTCGAAGCAGTCCAGAAATCTGTAGACTCGGTCCAGCAGATACTGGATGCAGGACACGCGGCATATGCCTCAAAACCACCGTCTTTGACAAGGGATTTGCGCCTGTAGCCACGTGAGTATGTGACTTTGAGATCACCTTGACCGAAGTTAACGGCTGTAGATTCGTCCGCCACAAGATAGTACTATTGTGTATTAATATGGATACTTATCAATCGATGGATAGGGTACTCACGAAACTGCAGGTGTATGTAGTGGGAGCGCCGTTAACGACCGCGCGCCAGATATTAAAGTACTGGCAGGCTCCACCATTGCCGTCCGGACCGCGAGTATTGCAAAGCTGAGCGCAGGCGGCGACATCGTATTTGTCAAGGAACGCGAAGCCCATGTACTGAGCAAATAAACGTAAGTCAAACATCGACGTCAACAGTAAGCACCAACGTACACCAGGTGCATTGTTAGCACCATTAGTTGGACCAAAGACAAGCTCGTAACCTTCGGGAACTGGCGGATCAACGAGAGTCTTCGAAGCATAACCGCTGCTGTTTTGAATGTAGACCAGAGGCTCAGGAGGTGGCTTCAACTGCTGTCCACCCCTGTTGGTTTTCTCCGCAGCCGAATGGATGTCAGCGTATACCGCACACTTGAGGTTTGATTTCTCACTGAACACCCAGTCCAGGAGTTCGTTGTTGTACTCATAATACAAGTTTGCGAAGACTGATGAACGTGTCAACTCACACATCCCAGGTTGTTGAACGGCGATTCAATGACTTACCGCAACCTTCGACACGATCGCAGAATCGAAGGCAGTCATCGACACTGTAGGTGAGGTTGGAAACGACAGTGTACGTCAGATAAGCTGTTCCTTCAATCGAGCCATCGCGGTCCGTGGGGCCGGTGCCAGTTCCTTCAAAGACAACTTCGTAACCATCAAGCAAGCGCTTTGAAAGGCTTAGAGAACGCCTTGTATCAGAAGTAGGAACGGTGTTGTTGGTGAGTTCGCCATCAACTGCGGTGACGGTTGTTGGCGGGGGAGGTTGATTAGGTGGCGCGTCGCCTGTTGCACCAGTCTTCTGGTCAACGACTTGAGCAGTAGATACGATGGTGTCTACATCGGTCTCGGTTCCGTCGAGAGTCAAAGTATTGTTTGCTGGGGCCGCTGCTCCCAAGGCTGCATTAGGTGCAATAACCGATCCTGTGGCAGCAGCTACGGACCGGGTAAGTGAGACAGCTCGAGGTCGACAAGCCGAGAGGTGGCAACATACCAGATGCGAAGGCTGCGAGAGAGGCAAGTGAGAGTAAACGGGTAAACTTTGTCATAGTGACCGAAGAGAACCTTGGTGCCGCTAGACGTGCGGAAGCCAGCTTTTATGCCGGCTTCGCTCCTCTGTCCTCGGACACCCTTATGGGCTGACCCGAAGGGGATCAGGAGTTCCAGAGCTTTAGTGCCTTCCACGCATAATCTGCTTGTGGCAGTTAGGCACAAATTCTATCTTGACTGACCATAAAACAAGACCGCGTTGATCTATTTGGGCACCTCTTAGTCCTAATAGCCGCGTCGATCAAACAGCGTTCGATGTATCCCATAGCCTGTCATGAACACGCAGGCTCCGATATGAATGAGTCGAGGGTTCGTTGCTAATCGGAGAATGTGTATAAATGCCTGAAGAATGTTGCATTATTTGAGTGCTTGAGATATCGATGGCTTTCGAAACTTGGCTTTGCATCCGTAAGTATGTGTTATCTTCTTTTTAAAAAAATCTGATAAGTATGTGTTATCAAAGACAGACAACACGACGCATTGGTACGATAAGAGGACGTAACTTCATGTAACTTCTCACATGGATATCACTAGCGGTGCCTGAGGCATCCAAAAACTTTGCATCAGGCTTCGACATGACGAATGACCGCTGACGTGCGCTTGTTCCGATATTGAACGGGATGAATGACACACCGCACCGAGAACAAGGTCGAATGTCTACAATATGAATGCCCTGCGGGCCTAGACCGTCGTAAGATGGATAGAGAATGCTCGGCCCTTATTTTTGCATCACGAGAAGAGTGCAATTGCGGAAGAACCTAACGAGCTTGAGAATGAGTTTTCTAGACCGGAATACGATTGAGAATGAGGGCGCTCAGGATAGCATTTTCTCCCAGGCCGAGTTTAACCAGCACGCGTACCGACACCATGACATCTGAATCCAGGGCAGCTCTCAGTTCCGGTGATATACTTACATGATGTGCGGGTGGCATGTGAACCGTAGTAAACCATTCTGATATGCCATTTCAGAGGATGGATGTGCGTAGAGGCAGAGCACACCCCGTGACGTTGACATAAGTATCATCCCGTGCCCGATCATGGCATCCAAACCCGTAATGAAGAACAAACAAGAACACGTCGGTGGATGCGTTCTTTAGCTCTGACTTCCCATGTGGTCGCGTCAACGGGCTGTTATGCCCATCTGCCTGTCGCAGAGCCCCGTTTACGCCTTCTTCTCAGAAAAATGGGTTTAGGGAGAGAGCCAAAGAGCATGGATCAATCAACTGTCTAACCCCCGCCCTGTCGAATATGGCAGACCTCATTGCTTCCGAGGCGTGGAAACGGACAGGTATTCCTGGAATAAGGCGGACCGAAGCTTCACTTCCACGCAATATCCGCTACCCCCTGCGGGGTTCACACCGTGAAATATTCTTTTTCCTGACACTCGAGGCCTTCAGCCCCGGTAGGTGGTTTGAAAGCTCTCCAATGGCGCCCATAATAATGTACAATGGCCCCAGGAAGTCATTAGCTCATTCTGATACCCAAACTTTGTGCTCAAAATACAACTTCGGCCAGAAGAGTAAACCTCGACGTCCACAAATGTGCCATCAACCGTACCTAGACGCCCCTTAATTCATCCACAGCTCTAATGCGTCCATCAGGCTGAGCAAACATGAGTGCTGTAGGTCCTGAAGGTGAAAGCTCATTGTCATGCATATAGATCTAGATCATCGATCTTTCACACATATAGGAATGAACGGAGAGGTTATGTATATACATCATTTTGGCTGCCCATCAAGTGAGGACTTAGGCTAAGGGCGATCATTTGGGCTTTACAGCTTTCGAGATCCCTGTACAATGTCACTATCCGAGGGTCGTGGTGAGTTGGTGGTATCGTTCTTCTGGTACAAGCTTTGGTAATCTGGCTCTTATCGGGATCCAGAGGTGTGAGGAATGGACCTGTTGATGGTAGACGTGCGACCCAACAGTCGGCTATGCTGGCGAGTTTGAGGGGTCATGTTGCTTTTGATCCCAATAACCATTCTGACCCCCAGTTGGATTCCCCCTCTCGTTCAACTTGACGGACGCGCCATCGTACGTGACGCTGAACTAGGCTCTCGCTTGATCTTCGGGTGTAGTTAACTTCCAGGCGAGGGTTTCACGCCGAAATGAACCGATCGAAGAGCAGGGATTCAGGTTAGTTCGTCAACAAAACTTCAGGAGATTTGCGGCTTCGCTAGCACAGCTCGTTGGGATTTTTAGATTCCCCTTTTTTTCACGGGTTTTAGCCTTAAGCTTCGCTTATCACCATCTCCCATTCTACCTCGCGTGTTTTCATTCGCTTCGTCGGCAGTAACAGATAGACCTTTAGGGGTCTGTATCTCATGATTACCGACGCAGTTATGGAGCGCGAATTGTCACCACCATACCCTAGAATCAATGATCACCACTTGGTCAGAGGAACCGCAACTCTGTGCAGAAGAAGCCCTCGGGGGCACCATAGCAAGCGTGGCATTTTCTGTCCAGTGGCCCCCTTATTGCATTATCATGTGGAATGGCCAATCTATGGTTTGGTGACCGACTACCTTGTCAATATTTCGCTTTGATTAGGTAAAAGGGGTAGGAGTACAAGCAAACTTGGAACTCTCATGAACAATGCCTCTGAAGCTCCTACGACTATGGCATGCGATCTTCGTTGGTATTACTAATCATCGGCATAAACGACGGGTGTAGAGGAGTTCAGCTCCAGGAACGGTGACGTTACGAGGAAGTGAAGGGTCTCCGAAACGAGCGCGGGTCCAGACCGAGTTGATTTGCGAGTTCCTGCAATGTTTCAATTACAGCTGACTTAGAAGATTTGACTATGATGTCGACGAGGGAAATGACGTACTCTGAAGGCAGTCCATCGACTTGGCGGCTGCGTACTTGATGGCGGATGCATTGAGCCAACCCTGAAAGAACCTCAAAGCGTCTACGAAAATGCCAGCGCAGTCAGTAGATTATTCTGTGTAGGGGTACGAAGATAATATACGTACGTTTTGTACCTTCGGCGCCGAGGAACTGGAAATATCTTCCATATCCGACCTTCTTGACCCTCTCGTGATACAAGTTCCACAGTTCTTCACGAGCCGGTAAATGCGCCTTCCCAGTCCAGACCTTCGAAATTGCCAAGGATGTGAACTCGGCGTCGGAGGTGAAGGACTGCATACCAAAATTGGCTTCCGACAGCTTATCAGCATCAAGAAACGCGTCAAATCAGGAGATGGCGCACCATTAGTCAACGCAAGCGCCGGGTTATCGATGTAAAACACATCAAGGTGAAGCGACCGCACATGACTTCCATCCGTGATGATAGGTTACAGTGCGCCTCCCCGCCACGCCCGAGACCAGAATTGGGGTAATACGGAAGAAAAGGGTATGTGTAATGGTATCCTCTGGCGAGGAGAATGTGGTCCATGCCGTAGAGGGTGGTTCTGTGTACCAGCTCAATGCCAGAATCTCGGATACTTGAACTTGGTGTTTGAAGGCATTTGATTTCTGGGATACGGAAACGTTAGCAGGGAGGCGGCGGATGTAATCTGCGATTGCGGGTGACTTGTGACTAAGATCTAGGAGATGGGGTTGAGGTTAGTCGTCTTAGATTCCTGAGTGAATCCAACAATTCCGCGCACGCTTGGGGCTATGGGGTACGTTGATGAGTCTATCCTGTAATCCGAAGGTAACAGACTGATAGATCTTGGTGACATGAAGAACAATCTCACGAAAGATTTCACCACCACTGGTCTGCGATCCCCATATATCGAGTGGGAAATGCCCACAACGGCACCAACAATCAAGGCAATCTTTCCAGCAAACTCCTCAGGACAGCAATACTTCCAGCAAACTCCTCAGGACAGCAATACTTCCTGGGGCACGAAATACTTCCAGAGGGCTTCTTGGCCCATTTCTGCAGGCCCACAATCGCAGGGATATTAGGAGCGTTCTAATGTCCCGTGGCAATGACGACACCATCAAAGTGCTGCAAGATTCAATTTCAACTAAAAAAGCTCATGTCCTCTGGTATATGTCAGGAAACAATACCCGTTTGTTCCAAGTTGCATGGGTGACGCACTTCCATTTTGTGCGAGATCCTTGGTAGTCAAGGTCCGCCCGATTTGCTTTTTGCTGGGATCAGTATGTTTCTCGATAAGCTCGACTCTGATGTTGTATGAAATATTCAAGTTGTTGTCATTATTGTTCTTGCTGTGCAGGGGGCAAATGCATGGAGGTAGTGACCAATCCTGGCATTAGGTGGCACTAGAGAGAGGAGAGAATGATCAACAAGTTGTCCCAAATATAGGGAGCAAAATCATACTCCACTCAGTTCCTTACAGTCAGGGAAATTCTCGAACTTGATACTAAGTGAGCACATCACGTTATGCATGCATGCAGTTAACTACCTGTTGAATGGGCTTCAAAAAAATTAGGATCACCTCATCCAACAGTGTATGGGACGCTCACAGCAGGGGCATTCTGATGTCAACCCAGACCAAACAGGTTTGGGCACTCTAGGTTTTGGCACTCTATGTACCCTTCTATAAAACACCACCTGCATTTTATCCCTCAACATATGGAAACTTGGCTCCTTTATGTTCGGACATCCCACTTCGCTCAGCTACTTTCATATCAGCACCACCATGATCAATGATTCTTCGTAGCTATCCCATATTTGTCATGACATCGTTTCGCTACCCAATTCTCTTCATGGCTATCCCGCATCCACCGCCACACTATCCCCGCCAGAGGTCACGATCCTTCAGGTCTAGATCTCGCACTTCCTTCGTCATCGTCACTGTCAGTGCCCCTCCCCTCCTCAATTACAGATTGACCCTCCCGCAACTGCCGGCTGCCTCCCCCTCCCTCCTCACTGCGACTGCTTTATGCGACGACACCACCCTCAACGCAAACTCAAAACCACAGATGGGGCAAGCTAGAGAGGAAAATCCTGGAATTGTTGTCGGGATCAAATACTTTAAACAGACTTGACAAATGACACAAAGTACACTGACAAACCAGCAAGATCAAAAAGAGAACTGAAATGAGAAGACCGATGTGAAGGAACAGGGAAAGTATGAAAAGAAAAAAAAAAATCCAGTGAGAAATATGGTATGCGCCCTGGCATCCCGTTGGTAGACAACATTTTGTACATGTACACACATCGAGCATCATTCAATGTCTCGAGTCTCGCAATCTTCCACCCAACCCAACCAAAGGAGGTCCAGCCACTTCGTACATGTACCCCTACACGACACAGAAGCGCGCGTTCCCCAGCTCCGCGTGCGTCCCCCCTACCGCCACCCATCACGAACCATTTTTTCTCAAACATCAGTCAAAATACCTTTCACCCCCCCACTCTGCGTACGCCCCCCATCCCTCCCCTTTCCCGCAAACATTCTCAACCCCGTACTCCCACCACTACTCCCACCCGCCCAACTCTGACTTTCATACCTTCCCCTCTCCCAACTCCTCGTCCCAGGCCCACTACTCACTTCAACAGGTTCATCCTCAAACTCCCCATCCCCAGATCCAGGGAACGGATAACTCTCCTGCTGCTGATGTCCAGTAGTCGCTGTCGATGCAACCGTAGTCGACCTCGAAATCCCTGAAGGCAACGAAACAAGCGGAACAGGCACCGCTTTCTTATCCTTATCCTTCTTTTTCTTCCGCTCTCGTTCCCGCGAATCCGTATCTGATTTCGCTTTCGTATGTGATTTCGCTTTCGAACCCGAACCAGATTTGCTACTCTTCGCCTTGCTGCCACTCTTGCTCGACTCCTTCACTCCCGTGATCATCGACAGTTCTGGAGCTTGTGGTTGTTGTGGTGACTTCGGCGTACGAGGTGACGGTGGCTGATGTACGGCAACCGCAACCGTTGATCCAGCCATAGGTGTCACGACTCCCTCTCCCTCCCCTTCCGCTTCCACCTCTCCTTCATCACCAAACCCAAGATCTCCCGAATCAACCCACCCATCTTCAATATCACTCTCCTCCTCTTCCTCTTCCTCTCCCTCATGCGAATCTGGCTTCAACGTATCGATCGTCTCCCGTCTCCTCCCCTTCGCATCAGGAGTCCCAAAGTCAAATCTTCCCGTCGGTCCTGGCGTGAGTGCCTCAACAGGATCTTCCTCCGTATCACCTTCCTGGCTCTGACTCGATGTCGAAGTCGAGCGGGACACTGAGACAGGTGGTTCATAAAACTCTTCTTCATCATCATCATCATCACCATCGTCGTCGTCGACATCGTCATCACCCTCACTTCCCTCCGTACGCCGCTTCCGCTTAGCTTCCCCCTCATCTCCAAGATCCATATCCAACTCATCTTCTTCGTCGTCGTCCTCGACATCAGGCTCCGACATCGATTCCAGTCCCATCATACTCTCATCATCGAAATCTTCATGTGCCCACTTGGGATGATCATCCTGTATCGAGAATATACTCCTCGGGAGCTACAGAAAAAAAAAACCGCAAACCGTTAACATCACACATCTCAAAGAAAAAAGGGGGGATAATTTGCAAAATGCAATCACACACACCTCATCAACCCTCCTCCTCAAATCCACCCACTCCTCAACATCCCGACACAAAAACCCAAGCAACATACTCGGATCCAACCCACTCAACGGCATCTTCCTAACCCTCTCACAATGATACGTCTTCAACTCCGCAGCACTGTACGACGTCACATAATGCTCCTGCAACGCATCCAACCCGCCAGCACCACCAGACGTGCTAACCGAAGGTGACGCCGAAGCATCAGCAGACGAGGTATTAGTATTGTTAGAAGCGTTGGTAGACGCTGTATTAGTCGTAGATGCAGACGTGTTTGACGTCGACGAACTTTGCGAAAGGACGACTGAGATCGGCATCGGCGCAGCTGGAGTTGTAGCGATGCGTTCTCCATGTTCGGACACCACCTCCCCTCCCTCCCCAGACCCAACTCCAACTCCCACATTTCGCACAACCTCCTCCCCCGAAAGCTCTCTCTGCAACGGACTAGGCGATGCAGGCGCATGTCCATGCCCATGATACGAGGACGGAGGGAACCCTCCACTACTCGCACGTCCCGAAGTCGAACTCGTCGGCGAAGTCGGGTTTCGGCTATGCGTTTGCGAATGTGATGATCGAGTAGAACTATGACTCTGTGTGGTGTGGTATGAGGCATGATGCTCCCTCCGTGTCCCCTTCCCTTTTCTTTTCTCCTTATCCCCTCCCTCCCTTTCCTTTTCTCTCTGACCCTTACTCCCCCGTCTCCGCACCCGTTCATATAGGGACTCTCTATCCCTCTCCCCATCCCTCTCTCTCAGAATCGCTGTAGGACCACCCTCGCCGAAAGGCAGTGGCCGCAATGGGATGGCAGGCCTGGGATTATGAGGGTCAAGGTAGAACAAATTGTCAGCCTGAGACCCGACAAAATAGTACGACGAGCTCGGACGACCACCCGCGATGCCTATCGACTGTGGGAACGTGAACAACGTCTATAATACATATAACCATCAGTACAACGCTTCATCAGAAGTTCATATCACGAAAGGAGAACGCACTTTGATAGTCTCATAATAAATCGGATTGACGCCATCAATTCCCAACCTAAGTCCAATAAGCACAAGCACAGGTCGATCACCCCACGTCTGTGGTGCTGTCTTAGATGCTGCGGTAGATTTACGTGGGGAGAGGGGTGTGGTTGATTCTGGTGGGTGCGTGTAAGACGCGAGGAAAACATCTGTTTGGGATAGAACACCGTCTTTGGCTACGGAGACGCCGAGTCCTGCGCCGGGAAATGCGTTTACTAGTCGTCTAGCATTACAGCAAAAGAGTAAGTAAGTGTGATGGAAGAGGTGGGTAGGGTGGACGTACTTGATTGCACCTGCGGCGACGCTAGGCCCGAACCACTGTCCTACATCCGTCCCAAGTTCTTTCCCAGCAAGAGCCATCCTATGTACGGAGAACGGAGCTTCTGGAGAGGGTGTGTCGAAGAACCACGTAAGAATTTGTACATAGGTCGCGTAATCTGCTGTGTATATCGGATATGGCGGTCTACGCCAATCTAACGCACAAGTTATTACGATAGAAATCCATGTGAAAGGGACACGCACCTCGGCCCAAATGTGCATGAATCAACGCATTCGCAAGCAAACTCTGCCCCGTCCTCAGCATACACCCCCATCCCGAATCACTCGACCACGTCTTCTCACCACCCCAATGCCACCGACTCTTGGTAGGACTCACCATCTTATCTTCCACCGCACTAGTTGCACCGAGCGCACACAGCTCGGTCAATGTTGTATCCTTAATCGGCTGTGAGAAATGTGACCGATAAGTGAGCCACACGCGGGACACAAAGTCAATATAAAACACAGGTGGCCAAAGTGCTGCTGGATTATTCTTGTTAGACGACGACGACGACGACGCGGATGCAGATGCAGGTTGCTGCGATAGCGCCAGCGCAAGTTCCGCATTCGAAGCCACTGAAGATGTCGACGAACGAAAAGACGGAGGCGATCCTACACGTTTCCCGGTATTCATTGTCCCCTGTGGCGACACAGGTGACGGGGGCTCGTATCCCGGATGTTGCACCCCCAACAACCAGATCGGTTCAGTACACTTATCCGGCGTCGCATCACTATCCAACAAATACCGCATCGCCTTATCCAAATGCCCCTTTCCGTGTTTCGCAACTGTAAGCAGCGCGGATGCTTTGCCTTTAGGTGAGGACTGGGAGAGGAGGGAGTTAAGTGAGAGGTCGGTCGTAGATGAACTAAACGTGTGTGAGAACCAGCCAGAAAGGCGCGTTGGGAGGTCACCGATACGTGTAGACGACGGTGCCGTACTGGAAGAGGAGAACTGGTGACGTTGGAGGGAATCAGGGGCGGATGTGGTGAGGGGCCGGTCTGCAGTTGAGCGTGGACGAGGGATGGCAACAGGCTCTACTATCACAGGGGCTTCATCCATATCAGCCGCACTCGCTGCGGTAGGCGTAGTCGCATTACCAGCCTCGGATTTGTCTTTATCTTTGTCCTTGTCCCGTCTACCAAGGAACTTGCTGCCCTTGCGGATCTTGGAGGAAGGGGTAGAGGGAAAGGTGGTGGTGTCACTGTTGGTGTTGGTGTAGGTGTTTGGGTTGCCCGAGGCCGAGCTGGCGATCGAAATGCCTCCTGTGCTGCCTGTAGGGTCTGTGGCAGACTTTGAACGATCACGGTTCTGGCGTTGGAGAAACTTTGGGAGTTTGGATGTAGAGGCAGAGGGATGTTGTGTCGGGGATGTTGGGGAGGGTGTGTGCCTCGGTTGTTTGCTGGCCATGTGAGACTACTGCGCCGGGTGCGGGATGGAGCCAGTGATGGGATCCGCAGACGGTGGTGGTGAACTGAGGGATGCACGGACCAGAGCGTGAGGAGGGAGTATGGTGGGCTGGTTGTGGTTGTACGGTGTGATGTTGTGATAACCTCTTTCGGATTTGTCAGATTTGTCACGACTGATCTCTCCCTCTCAAGTTACATCTTGTTCGATTAGCTCAACACTCCAACCTGCAATGCTCTCTCTTCGTCTCGTTCAAAGTCTCCCGTCTATAGTCCGACTAGCCCACACCACCTCACCACGTTCCCCTACGTGACCAACGCCACCATTCAGGGTGCCACTTCAACTCTGACGCCCATCTAACGGTTCAAACACACCTGCCTGTCGTATTTTCCGACATCAAATCTGCTTCTCTTCTCGATTCCATGAAGAAATGGTGTCATGAATCTGAACGTGCTTATATCTCCAAGCCGATCCTCTGGTGCTAGAAGAGGGTCATATTCCAACATAGCCGGATATAAATCAGTCGCTCCACATTTTTTTGTCCGGAACCTTGCAAGACTGTCACTATCATCGTTGCTTCCCTCCCACATAGCCCCGCTACCCCCGAAAAGCTCACAACATTGCCACCACCCCAGACCAGGGTCATTAATGCTCCTGCTCGAACTAAGAAGCTGTCAGGCAGCAAAAAGTCGTGATGCCGTAGTCATGCACTTGATCTTCGTTTTTTCCATATCTTCGATGTCCCGTATCTCATATTTAATAGTCACTCATGGTCCTAAACTGGGCAAGTTTCCAGAGGCACATTGGACGAATTAATTTAATAAAACATGTTTAGATTGGACTCCGTCAATACCATTTGAAAGATTTTCATCGAAACTAAATGATGGCCAGTCTCATAGGCTCCTTTATGCCCTCGTTCTACCATCATTTTGTCTAGTAGACCATTGAAGAAGAAGTAGAACATTGCTGAAGGATTAGCCCTTCTTTCCATAGTGCCAAATATCACTTAAAGAGCTTCGTCTATGAGCGAACGTCTACGTGATTTCTTTCTTCAAACATCTATAATGCAACAAGTAACTTGGGATGTATGTTAGATCGTTTAGGTATCATTTGTCAGGGCTGAAAGCTGTTGTAATCCTGCAAGACACCGGCTAGGGAGGTATGAACTTCAGATTCCGCACTCCGGAACGGTTGTATTCGTTGCGCTTTCTTCCCTGGTTTCGTGCCATCGCCACTAGTGACAGTACCGAGCCATGGATAGGAATACCCAGTAACCAAGTGAATAAATGGCTCGAACCCCCTCTGCTGGATGGCGATACAATAACGTTTTCTCCGTACTCAATGCTTAATGTAATTGTTGACCTTATAAACTTGGACAGGAAACACAAGGTGCTGAGCGACTCTGCTGCAAGGTAGTCCAGACAAGGTGTGGTAATGGAACTTAAAGGAATTCAATATATATACTCCACTACGTGATTGATTAAGTACCAAGGGTATGTAATTTTGAGAATTTAAGCCGCCGGTAGTAAGAAAAGACCAAGAAAAGACCAGAGATTACAAAGACATAAACCCACATAAACCCAGCGAGCCTAACGAGGAACATGCCGGGATTGCTCAATATAAGGGTATCAATGATGATATTCTTCCATGATCAAGGCAGAAGCCTTCTCTGAACGTGGCTTGATCACACATTCGAATGGCTCAGGATAACTATAGCAAGTCGAGATCAGTAATCCTATATTAGACAACGAAGGCTAAAACGGCACCTGATGATACCAGACGTATTCTCATGCTTGGGGATGATGGGCACGCCGTCCTTCGTCGCATTCGTGATATTGAACACAGCGAGGGTCATAGCAATCGTCATCGACAATGCTGCCTCGGCGAGGTACATCCCAGGACAGATCCGCCGTCCAAATCCGAAGCAAATTTGACGAGGGTCTCGCTGGGGGTTAGGACCAAGATATCGCTCGGGAGAGAAAGTGAATGGATCGGGCCAAACGTTCTCATCATGCAACATGTTCCTACGATGCTCGTTAAAATGCCAATCTGGGGACCCTGAGGGGAATGGGAAGTTACCAGAGGTTACACATAATGATCGCGTCCTTGGGAACAAAGTAGCCTGAGACGATACCGTCTTCCGTAGCACGATGAGGTACGCCAGTAGGGGCGACACTGTTCCATCTAAGGATTTCGGTAACAACGGCATTTACGTACGGAAGACGAGGAAGGTCATTAAAACAAGGAAGGCGTTCGGTGCCAACGACAGAGTCGATCTCCGCCTGGGCCTTCTTCTGGACATCTAGCACTCAGTGGTTAACAAGAGCCTGTTGAACGGGGTATATGCCATTAGCGCATACCTGGGAATAAAACCATGGCAAGATGGAAAGCATATTCCGCGGAGACAGTCGTGTCAGCACCGCCGCCATAGAGTGAGCCTGCTGAGTACTTCAGGTCTCGAATGTCATCCGCGCCAAGATTTCCCTCCTCGAGAATGGCAGACACATAGGATTTTGACGCAGTACCAGCCTCCTATAGGTCGACAATTGAGTGTTAACTGAGATCGCATTTTCCTAAACGTACCATTTGCTGCACAGTGAATTTGTATGGGGCTTCAACCATTTCCAGCGTATCGGCTGCCCAACGCCTCGCCGTTTTCATAAAGCCCATGCCTGGTAACCATTCCGGCAGCTTCCTCAATACAGGGAAGAAGTCGACCAAGAAGGAGCCGGGAATTGTTGTCTTGTTGAAGTTGTCGTTAGCGCGTTCTATAAGCGTAACGAATGGATCTTCATCTTCCTGCACATCGATCCCATACGTTAGCTTGAGGATGATAGTGCCCTGGAGTCTAGGACGGTCATAAACATATAAAAGACTGACAAAATCAAGTGTACTTACTTGCGGAGGTGAACCATCAGATCATCAGGCTTAGTCAAGGTCCATTGGAGGTACTTGCGGGTCGAAGCCTCGATAAGCGGATGAAGTTGTTTCAACTGCGCTGTACCTCCAATGTACTTGGCAATATTCTTTCGATAGCGCCTGAATCGGTCTCCATATGGGATCAAGACGAGGGTTTCCGAGTAACCAAGCAGTTCACCGCCCATTTCGAGACGGGGTCGATCCGAATAAAAGGCTCCCTTCCTATCAAGTTCCTCCATCACATCGGCGGAATTGACAATGATAATGGGCTGGCCCATCGCGGTGACAGAAACGATTCCACCTACAACGTAAGTTGGTGAATATGCTTTGGGAAAGTGGATCAAGCGTTGACAACGAACCATATTTGCGTCCCCATTCTGCATAGGTTAGCCAGTCCTTCTGCGTCGGCATGTCGAGAGCATTCTAATACCAGCAAGTAATCGTTAATGGCTATTTCTGATGAGAACTCAATGGGGAGGAGCGCACTCCGACGATTGGGAGACCACGGGGACCCGGAGGAAGAGGCGCGGGAAGTCGTCGCTGTCCGATGTATAAGTTGAGAATATACACGCCGACTCCGAGAAGACCATAATCCATATATGTGAGTGCGGTCATAACGACAAAGTTGGCAGAAAAAGGCGAAGTCTGGTGGAGGTGAGCTGGCAGAAACAAGAAAAGGCCAGCAAAGATGGTTCAGCGAGTCCGTCGATGCTCTTATTTCCACTGAATCAATTTGCTCCCAAATCCAGGGATGCGTTTTAGTTTGGTACATATTAGCTGACGTTAGCTGGGGAGGTGACAGGGGGGGTGACCGATAGCTTCGTGAAGGAAGATCTTAGAGATCTTCAAGCGGATGCAACCGGCACGCGTTCTCTGCCTAATCATATTTCCTCTTACAAGGATTCCTCCTCGCGACGTCTGTCGCCCGTTTACCCATCTGGATGGACTTTCGTTGAAGGTCCATAGTAATTGCATAGCGTCTCTGAACCCGTAATAGCGAAAGTTTTAACTATACAATAATTCCACCTTTCGATTATTTTAACGGCTTCGGACTTTTTGCTTTCACGTGTGATTTCCCCACAAAAAACATGGCAGGCCAGACTCAAAATAGACGTTCCTGGTCACTGGTCGCAACAAGCTAAAAGGAGAAAGAAACACTCACACGTACATACGTACATGAGGTATTGTCGTTGATCACATGTTTGAAAACGATCAGAGGTTTGAAAATTGGGAATTTGCTAACACTACAGATGGCTCTTGACTTCCGTAAATCTTTTTGACATACATACGGGGCGCGGTAATGCCCAAAGTTCGGGGATATACAATGATACTAAGACAAAAAAATGCGAAATACATCAAGCCACAAAGCTTTCAGGCAAAGATTTGCCCTTAAAACAAATATCTTCCGCGATCCCTGGCATTGGTTAGGAAGAAAAGTGCACCCCCCATAATACGCCTTCAAATACATAATGCCTGAAAATCAGAAGTGTGACGCATGAACTGGAGGTGTTAAAACTCCGCTAGGGCTCCAATCGAAGCACCATCTGCTCCTACTCCAGCTTCATGTCGACAAATGCACATACGGACTTAGGACCCGTTCCCTCCAATTTCGCACACACTACCACTGCCGGTGGCATCACCAACCTCAGTGAACCATAACTTGACCCATGTAAACACACATCTTAGCATTTTGCGACTTCTGCCTAGGCCATTTGTTGACAATTCAGCTTTTAATCCCACAACACATCAATATATTGCTAATAGACTGGTGCTCTTCATGCAAAAATAGGGGTAGGGAGGAGTGAGAAAACCGCCCGCAACTCAAAAATTTTCACAAGGACCATCAACGACAGCATTACATACTTGCTTCTGGAAAGGTTGACCCACTCTATTCATCTTCTGAAATGCAGTCGACCCGGTTTGCAAACCTTGCGAAGGTGGGAGGGACGTGGCATTATCCGGTCGGCTTTCCCAGGTTTTCCCTGGCTGTCTGTTCCAATCTTCTCTCGTTTGGATTCCCTTGTTGCTTCTGTCCCGAAGAGGAATGAACTCCATGAACGGTGTCGGAGCTTACCAGGCCTACCTCGTTGACCCTATTCTTGAGTTGGTACAAGACAAGCCATTGCCAAGATATGGACTTCAATACATCCACCTCACCATCGCCTCGCAGCCCTTGCTTCTACTTGATCCTTATCTGAGTATCCATCCAATCTGAGGAAAATTTCCCTCGGCTTCGTTTGCAAACAGTTGACGACATCTATTCTTATCGGGGGGGGGGGGGGGGGGGGGTCACCTCAATAAACATTGATCAATAAAATAGACGTTGGGTTAATACAGCTCGGTTATTGCTTCGCCGGAACCGAAGGTTGCTACTTGTATACTCATACTTTGTTGCCAAGCAAGAGACAGCTTTTCAACTGACCACACGATAGTAGCTTATACCTATGAAGCGGTCCAAACAGATACGCTCACAACCGCGTTCTCTGATGGGATATCTGATCGCACCCTGATGTCTGCATCGATGCTAACTTTTTGGGGGAACGATGGAGCCAATTGTCAAAGCATTCTGCCGCCCTTCTCACCCCGTTGTTTCTTTTCCCCATAAGGTTTTAGGAACAACACTAGTCGTTGACAACAGACAACATCAGTGGTATTGACCCTGAATAAACTCAGATTTGCAAGAGCCCTGCCTTCACGTTTAAACGCGGAAATGTTCTACACCCTCGGCTTGTCGATCCGTCGTTGCCTAGTAATACATAACCTGACGGTTCGAGGCTGGAGGATCATCCCATCTCTCTCCCACCCTCTCGTTTGGACTGCAGCCGAGTCATACTTCCCTCCTCGCAACTTCCACCCGAACGGACTTGGTTGGTTTCTCGGAGGTTGACACAGTATCTCTGCTCTCGACTGAGCTACGTCTGAAGGCGGACAAGAACATAACCGCCCCAATTCCTCCACTCGGTTTAACCGCCCAAGATGTCGAATAAGTCGGCGACGCTGGAGTCGGGTGTCCCCCTGGATAACTCGTATGTGCGACACGGATCTCTCTCATTTTTCCTTCCTGCTTCTGTTCAGCCGACCGAGGTCATCTGATATATTTGTCCTGCAGCATAGGGGCAATGATGATCGGTGTAATCGTCAGCGCTGTCCTGCATGGTGTATGCCTCCTACAAGCCTTTTACTATTTCCAACGTATGTTCTCTTCAGCGTAAAAAAATTTCTCTTCGGCGTTTGACGCGTGAACTGATTTTTTAGGGTACAAGAAGGACAATTGGCTATTAAAAACACTGGTAAGTGTGCTTTTTTATTCACCTTCTTTCCGTTTTCGTTGTTTTCTTGGTGGCATACTGCCGGTGGCGCCCTGCCTTGAATCATGCGAGCTGGAACTGATCCATGACTTCGCCTGGTCGGGTGATAATAGGTTCTCGTCCTGGTTACATTTGATGCCACACATCTATGCATGATCACGCACACCAGTACGTCAACTCATCGATTCCTATCCCTGACCTCATTTATTAAGGACGCTTGTGTTGGTAGTCTATCATTATACGATTACCTTCTTCCAGTAGGTCTCGTCTTCGAAAAGGAGGCCCGGATTAGAGCTGATGGTCAAACGGTTTGTAGTGACGATGAGAAGCTGAAGCATATCATCTGGTCTGTCGTGGTACGTATTTCGTTCTTCCCCATCACCTGCCTCGCTAAATAGTAGCCGTAGATCGAGGCCTTGTTTACTGTACGTGTCTCCTCATTTACGAGGGCATCTAAGACCTGACATACCCCACTGCCGCCATCTAATCTATCTCCCATGTAATTGGATCCGAATACCCTTCGCATCTCGTCTCATTGCATCATCACGGATTTGGTGCCCCTCAGGGTCTGAATGGTGCATTTGTGCAAACGTGAGTCTTCTTTATTGACAAGAAAGGTTCGTTTGAACGGTCGCTCACGGGTGTTTCAGGTTCTATGCGTATCGGGTATGGAGACTCAGTTCAAGGAATATGTACCTCACGGGAGGAATCATGCTGTTGATCTTTGCTTGTGCTGGGTGTGGGACAGGTGGGTCGTCCCCCGCGTCTATAATTGCATTTCGTCTGATTCGTGAATGAAGCTTGGGTGATCCTCTCGTATGTTTGGCGTCGACAGTGTGCGGATTTCCATTAACGGAAGTAACTTTAGGATCCAGATGGACACCTATAGGGCATTATTGAAGATTTCCGTGAGTCCCTTAGTCCCCTGGATCGTCTAAGTAAATGCTGACAGACTCAATGTAGCCGCTCACCATCACCATCAACGCCCTTTCGACAACTATCGACGTGGTCATCGCGACGAGCTTGGTCTACTTTTTGCACACTGCTCGGACTGGATTTAGAAGGTGAGCCATCCATCCGATTGACTGTTTTGCTGTGTGTGCTGACAAGTTCCAGGTCGGATACCATGATCACCAAGCTGGTTCGTAGATATATTGACCTCCTGCGGATGAAATATTGATCCCTGATCAGATCATCTTTGTCGTCAATACCGGAGTGTGAGTTTCTTCACGACATATTCTACATCGACCTAACCTCCTTTTTGTCAGATTAACGACGTACGTACACGTAGTACCCCTATTCAGCGTCGTATGCTAAATACACGTCAAATACAGTATCTGCGCCATTGCAGCTCTCATTTCGGTGCGACAATTCTCAATACCGGTGTCTATAGCACATGCTGATGGGACTCCTGATATACACAGCTCGTTGCCTCACCCAATACGCTCATTTACGCTAGCTTCTACTTCTGCATTGGCCGACGTATGTCCTTTCCTACCTTGTCCATAGAAGTCGAAGCCCTCAACGCCATTAATGCCGTATTACGGCTGCAGTCTACAGCAACTCTTTCTTGGCGACTCTTAATGCTCGGCAAAGCATTACAGAGAAGATTGACAACGTCGATCATATGCTGGTATCAATTCCACGGAGTGCTGTATCTTCCAATCACAAGTCTCAACAAAATATTTCGATTCGCATTGATAGGACTCAGGAATCTGCACAGGATAAGATCATACACAAGGCTTGTTTGATATCTCATACTCCTTTGGCCTGAACTAAACCTTGTTTCAGAATGTTTCCCAGAACCTCTCTGTTGGACAACATAGTATAGATGCAAAGAGTTCGGATGACGAGCTCGCCACCAAAGTGTCTCCTATATAAAAGCCTCCTTCACCGTCTTCGTCTTTCTCGTCATAAGTGTGCGTGTAAAGTGTGTACATATGGTTGGACTTGAATTGACTATCAAGTAGGGGGCACTTCTCGTATTGTATATAGTTATTCTCTCTCCGATATTGGTATGATAGGATGTTCGTAGAGACATCAGTCTGATACTGCTTTGAATTTTAATCGGTGAACATAAATTCGATTACCTGAAGACAGGATTCAGTTTGCCAGCAAGGCCAGCACCGACAGCCACTGGCAGGTTGTCTGATGACTCGGCAAGAGCATCAGGACATCGATACTTTACATCAACTGATTAACTACTTCGAACTTAAGCTTTGCGCTTGATGCCGAAAGGGTTGGCAGGGCCTGGTGCAGGCGTCATGAGGGGGTGTCATGGGGGGTGTCATGTGGAGGCATGAATTGACTTGTGCGGTAACGTTTCATCATGCCTAGGGTGGGCGTATATGTAATTTATAAAAGGGCGTTCGTGGTCTTCTTATTCTCTTTTCCCACGACTTCTCCCTGACGCAAAGCTTCGTGGAGCAAGGCATGGGCGACTTATCGTCCGCGTTCAATTGCTTCGGGGGTAGACTTAAAGTCCGTTGGCTACTTTTTTGTTGTATCGTCGCCGCCTCTACATAGATCCTGCTCGTTCAGCCCATTTGTCATTACAGCCTTCCCCTTTGAGCTCATCCCCTTCTGTCATCCCCGGATTAACACCCGCACCAGCACCCACCCCCCCCCCCAGCCGCTCCCCGGGTATAACCGGCCAGCGCCAAACGAGGAGCCACTTATACCCGGCGCCTGGGAAGACGCGAAAAAAAAAGCAGATCCGAGACGCGTTCAAGTTTGCGTGGTTGGGGAGTAACATTACATGACTCATTTAACTATGCTTTGTAATTGATATCTAAGCAGAAGTTTGAACCAGCGACTGTAAGCCTTTCACACCCTCAACAAGGACCCTCTATTCGCTCAATGTCTTCCTCTACAGCAATACTCCTTTGCCCCGTTTTTTGAGACTGCATTATCTTGGAGCAGTGTTGTGCAAGCCAATGGCTAAGCAAATTAGCTTGATAGCTTAGCCAATTTGTGATGACTTTGCTAGGTCACGCAATTTGCAGCAGAAGCAAGATCTCCCACGCGACCTCCCACAGGTCACCCACTATATCGTGCACGCCCCGATGTACGTTCCACTGTATTCATTACTGTAGCACCCTGTATCATCAGAGAGAACCGTAATAAACATTTAAAGGGAAAGGTAAAGCTGAAAACAAAGTTCAAGCACCAAGAATAGTGCGTTGGGTGATGTCAAAGTTCCCACCATTGGCTCTGATGGCTAGCCATTACAATTTGCTAGCCAATTGGCGTTTGCTTGGCCAGTTTTGCTATTGGCTGCTCACCACTCTTGGAGGTCATCAGTGGCTTTTATATAGGTTGAGAAGGTGATGGACCTCGTATACAATACCAAACCCAAAGATGGTCTCTTTGCCGATAAATGGACGGGCGACGGGAAGGAATCTGGAGGTGATTCGATAATCTTCCCTCCCGCCCCGCCTCCTGTCTCGATCAGCGAAAGTGACTAATCTGGTTCCCCAACAACTCCTACTACTGCCATCGAAGTAGCAGCTAATAGCGGTTATGAATATCTTCTCAGCTCCTAATGGGTGACGCTAAAGCTCGAGATCAATGTGAGCGGTTCCTTTCCTCCAGCCCCACCCACAGACTCGGCACTCAACAAACCACAGACCTTACTTCAATAGGGCGTGATGAATAACCTCTTGCACATAAATCCGGACTGGGAACTCCTCTAACCTCCGAATCCCTATCAAGGTCCACGAACACCTTTGAGCATTTGGCATGTTTCCTCCCGGGCTTGCTCGCACTTGGTGCCTACACCCTTCCTTTCTCCTACCTCACTCCAAAGAAAGCTGAGCTGCACAAATGGGCTGCTGAGGGGCTGACATACACCTACTATCTAACATACGCGGATCAGAGACCCAGGTTGGGTCATGATAGTGTGCAGATGAGCGATGCTGGGAGTGGGTAGATTTCATTAGGGTATGGGAGAGCGGTGGGAGGAGAGGCGCAATTCCACCGGGATTGCGAGAGGGTGGACCTATGAAGAAGGCGCGTAAGGATGAAAGGGACTTTATGGTGACATCACAGTCATATCTCTCGCGACCCGAGGCGAGAAATCATTACAACTTCCTGTCACTGTGGTTGGTTTATATAACCCTAGGTAGATGGCGGAAAGTTTTTATATCTTGTATAAAACTACTGGAAATGTGAAGTGGCGAGAGAGGCGCTGGGAGGTCTTCCAGGCTATTCAGAAATTTGCGAAGACGAAGTATGGGTATGGGAGTATATCAAGTGTGGACAGACCACCATATGTGGTGATGGACGATATGCCGAGGGGGTGAATTCCATTGTCGAGATACACTAAGGTGTTCATCTACGTAGCTTCTCCTTGCATATTTGTATCTCCTCTTTGACAACAGGACTCCTTCCACTTGACAAGTGGGTCTTCAAAGCCCACCCTCTACCGTCATTCGAGTGGATGAGAGAGGAACGAGAGATGTATGGTATACTGTCGGAAAATTATAGTTTGTTCTTCCACGAATACCGATGCTCATTTATGCTAAGTTTTATTCCCATACGCTGCACATCTTAAGTACTTAATCATCTGTATTAATCAGCTCTTATGCGTTCGACATTGCGACAAAATCCAGTGTCTTCACACATTTGTGAGCCAATCGTAGGCATCTTCGCTCGGATGTAATGCGTGAGGTCCCATTGGCCTGTGTTCTAATTTTACAGGCTAAAGGGCGAATTGTGTGACAAAATGAGGAGGCTGTTGCAGGTCACCTGCAGCCCTGCTTCCACCTGGTATTTCCGTCGTTGTGGAACTAGACAAACACAATTCCCGTCAATGATTATCTCTTTCCACCGTTGACGCTAGTTCGACCTCGACACCAGTTGAGATTATGGGTATAGGGCAGAGACATGTCACCACTGAGCGCTCGATGGGTAGGTGAAATTGGGCGACCGCAGAGGAATTGACAGGAAGTTAACTTGAACACCAACACGTTCGTACGATACCCCTTGTGGTCAGGTTGGAGCACTCTCATATTGACACATTTGCTCTCGGCGGCTACTAATATCATTTGCGCTTCTAAGACGAAAACTCTGGGGAAAAAGATGATGGAAATTGGGAGGGGGAGATGCTCAAGTAAGGTAGAAAATCTTTTGAAAAGCTTTTTTTTTGTCGATTGGGCTGTAGTCCCTTCTAAGCTAGCCAAGACCGATTGTCTCCGAGAATATGGGATTCAGGCAAATTTATACTACCTGAGGAGAAAACGGGAGAACGGTGATGGACAAGGCTGAGCGGAGAACCGATTCAAAGGAGTTGATGTCGCGAAAATCAAGGCCGAACAGAGTACAATTCTCTTATAGTATGGATAGACGGTGCATGTGATTAATAGCTGTGGGCGCTAGTCAGGTTGAGGCTTAGTGAGCGGCGCCGCTTGGCTACGAGTTCATGAGTTGCTGGGCATCGTTCTCCACACGGCAATGGGGAGTTGACAATGACGAATCCCGAAGCGAGCTATGATACTGAGGGCCGTGCATGGATATGAACCGAAAAGTCTTGGATGGGCCTCTCATGCCTGCTATTGACGAGACTGGAGCCTGATTTCCTCCAGACAGCTCAGACTGATCAGCCCTGCGTAGTAGTAACTTAGGCGGGGAGTAGGGCACTGCCACTCCTATGTTATGCTATATTAAACGACGAAATCCCGTCTGTCTGCACCGAGATTGAGCACTATTTAATTGTTTACTTACTACTGCATCATGCCGTTCTATGTGCCGGAATTGCGACTCGGTCACCACATCGACTGGCTGCAGTGCTACGGGTCGATAAGGGACCTATCTCATACACCGAAGATGCCTTACAACCGCCTGTGCCAATCCCTGCACTAATATATCCATACCTTCACGCCGGCGTGGTGTATTTTCGTCAGGAAGAGTCATCGATCAAGATATTCCTAACCTCAAGGCACAATCAGGCTCTTGCACCGTCTAAGATCGAGCTCCTAAAATTGTCGCAACGGAAGACAGCCTAAACCATCCTCGGGTACTCTGAATGAAAGGTACTTCAAGGATGAGTGTCCAGGGGCTATTCGTAAGTTATTGTATACTGTTTGATCCGTGGTAGACGAACAAAGGTGCGGCTACGCGGTGGTATGGTGTGATATAGATGATCTGCATGTTGTCTGAGGCAATGGGGAGAGTGCAAGGAATGCCAATCTCTGGACGTTGAACGTTGAATGTTGAACACGTCGACTGTTTGTGTCTGTTTAATTTTCGAACCAGACGACTCGGAACCGCACATTGGCTTCCCACTCTCGCAACATCTAACAAGGAATACTTAGTTGATAGAGACCGTGGGTATCCGCGCCATCTTTGTATATCACTGCCTAAAAACAGAGAGCATATACCGGATAACGCGGATTGTTAATTGGTAGTTATGAGTCTCGCTCAGTGGTCGTTCATTAAGGGCCTGCGGTTTCGAATCCCCCGACTCTGCTTACGTCGGAAGTCCTGGACTGATGCATACCCCTCGTCCCTCTCAAGCTGCGACCGCCGTGTAGTCGCTTCTCAATTCCCATCGGCGATTTTTTCTCCACATTTCTATAGTCCACCCACGGATGACACAGATTTTCGCCTTACTTCTCGTGTGGAGCGCGCCAAGGTTATCTTTTTATGCGTCTTTTCCTCTTGGCGTTGCCATCTAACCCTGTTGTTCCATCCGTTGGGAGCCCGACAAGCCAATCAGCATGGTTGGTTTGATAGTTTAACTCCTCCCAGACATACCTACTACGTTTACAACGCTAGAGCACCTGAAGACCAACCCCTTTTGGCACATCGTGACATTCATTGCGACATCCTGAAGTAGTTGCACTGCGACTGATCAATGATTGGATGCTCACGCTGCCCCAATATCGTGCGTTTAAAATCACTCCAATTTGCTGTTCCTGATCGTTCCTCATGGTACAACATCTTCTTGCCTACGCCTTGACCTATCACGTCCAGCGAAATACCCGGCTGTGAACCTGGTATTGGCTAACTCACTATTAACATTAACTCACGCAGAGCAATTGGTACCTGGATGTACACCCACGGCGGACAAAAATAGTGCGCGCTTCAGAGTGGTGGCGTTCAACGTACTGCTCGTTGCTGAAGTATAAAAACGCGAAAGTACAAGGGTAACTTTCATCAGGTGCTAAAGCACAAAGATGAAGTTGTTCGCTTCAGCTCTCTTCCTTTCCCTTCTCAAGGTCGCTCTCTCTGCTGCCGTTGCGGCCAGAGCTGATTCCGACACCAAGGCGGTCACTATTGACGTTGTCAATACAGATCTTGCTCCCGATGGCTTCAAGAGGAGTACGTGGCGTTCGCTCATAGCCAGTGCTCATTGCTGATGGATTGCAGGCACGGTTGTCGCGAACGGAAAGTTCCCAGGTGCACCTATCACTGCTGTTAAAGGGCAGACTCTCCAGGTCACCGTTAACAATAAACTGGTCGGCAAATTTCTCCCACATGTCCAGTTCCTATGGCTCATCTAATAGTGCAGACTGACGCGTCCATGCGTCGCAGCACTGCCTTGGTAAGCCTATATTCACCTATACTTTCCGTGCTACACACTAATGCATTTTTAGAACTTTGATGGCATTTTCTTCCGCACCCCTGATGCTTATGTCGAGGGTGAACCATTCATCAACGCTTGCCCCATCGCTCCTGGAGGCAATTTCACTTATAACGTGCCTCTTGGCTCTCAAACTGGTACCTTCTGGTATCACAGTGAGCTTAGCGTCCAATACGTCGACGTAAGCCTTTTCTCTCAATCTTCTATGTGTCTACGTTGCTCAAAGTAATGCTTAGGGTCTCCGCGGCCCTCTCATTATTTATGATCCCGAGGATCCTCACCTCAGCCTCTACGATGTTGACGATGAGTCCACCGTAAGATCGATTCTCCTGAGCTCATCGCTGCAGCTTTTGACTTTTCTTATTAGATCGTCGAACTCGCCGATTGGTGGCAGAATTCTACCATCCCTCTTCTCTCGGGATACGAAGCAACTGGTATCGTCCCAGTCTCCGACTCCGGCCTTGTGAACGGCGCGGGCCGCTACAATGGTGGCCCTGAGGTCCCCTGGTCGGTGATCAATGTCGTACAAGGCAAACGCTACCGTCTCCGCATCATTAATGAGTCCGCTCGCAACGTCTTCACGGTGTCGATTGACAACCACAATTTGAGTGCGTTTCGCGGCCGTTCCTTCTGGCTTTCATAGTTGACTCAAATGCATCACTATAGCCATCATTGAGGCCGATGGCGAGCTCACTAAACCTCTCACCGTCAAGAAGATCGACATGCTGGCTGGCCAGCGTTATTCCGTCGTTCTCAACGCAGATCAACCCGTTGGAAACTACTGGTTCAACGCACCCTTCGTCGGTGGTGCTCCAGAACGCAACCCGAATCGTCAGTATCTGCCTATTCCTCTCAGTATCTCGTTCACAAAGCCTCTTTGCAGAGAACGCCACCCTCTCACGTGCTATCATTCGCTACGAAGGTGCTCCCGCTGCTGATCCCACTGACCCGATGACCCTTGGCCCCGATGATGGTGCTCTCGTTGAAGCTGACCTTCGCGTAAGTGATCATAACCATTGTATGAGTTGAGCTGCGCTGACCCTATGCCCCAGCCCCTCAACCCAACTCCCGTAAGCATATTAATCAAGGTGACTTGTACGGCTAGTCGACTCAGAATGTTTTAGGTCTCCGAGCCGGATATGACCATCTCTTTGGACCTCGAAGTCGTGTGTATCCCTCTTGGCTTTTCGTTCAGCCTGATGCTTACAATGCACTACCTAGGTCGCTGGAAAAGCCATTTGGAATGTCAACAATGTCTCCTACTTGCCAGAGAAAGTCCCAACCCTCGAACGTGTCTTAGACGGTGCTGCTCAACCCGGTGACTTCAACGCTACTGAGAACGTCTTCATTCTCCCCGCCAACCAGACTATTGAGATTACGTTCCCTCCTACGTATGTGCATCTTTGTTCAAACGTGTCGGACAATGCTAACATCGGTTAATGCGTACATAGTGATGATGACGATGCTCACCGTAAGTCTATCTTTAGCAAGCAGACCATCTTGATTGGAAACTCACTATGACTGAATTTAAAATAGCACTTCACCTCCACGGCGTGAGTTCTCCATCTCGGTGTAATATGGGAAGAAGGTTAAACGTTGATATGTCTACTAAATATAGATGAACTTCCAAGTCATCAAGTCTATGAGCTCGGATAACCTCAATACCGTCGACCCGATCCTCCGCGATGTATGGAATCGCCCTTTTCTCAATTTTGTGTAAAAACTTATTCATCAATAGACCGTCGGTGTTGGAGGATCTGGTACCACCATCCGCTTCAGGACTGACAACCCCGGACCCTGGTTCTTCCACTGCCACATCTACTGGCACAAGCAAGCTGGTCTCGCCACCGTCATGCTTGTTGATCCTAGCACTGTCAAGACGGCTGTCCATCCATCCAAGGCTTGGGAAGCTCTCTGCCCTGCGTGAGTATCTTCTTTTTATACAACGGGGAGCCGTAGCTTGATCGAAACTGATTCCTTCCTCTAGTTACAATGCTCTCCCTCCTGAGCTTCAATAGATGATAACGTTTATACCCCATTAACCAAGTACCAATATATTTCCGATGTTGCATGGGTCCTTGATAGGTTGGATAAAGGGTTCATGTCCTTATTACTCAATTCTAGTTTATCTGAATGTATGATATTCTTGACTCGAAATGTGTGTGAAGTAAGGGCACCACCAAATGAAATCGCAAACGTACACTTCCCCTTTGTGGTGGCGGAACTGAAGACGATCGTTAAGAGGGGATGACTGGGTGGTTGTGCGAGTACATCAGTACTCATCTGACGTTGGTACTTGAGCCTGATAGGATATAGAGTTAGATAAGAGTACTACGAGGAGGAAAGGGGATTTTTGAATGAGATTGGTTATGAAAGGGCGAGAATGAGAGAGGCGGGGAAAAGAAAATTGTTAGGCAAGTAGATGCAGGAAGTACTTATACGGAAAGTATGTATGGTCTGTATACAATATACGGACGAGGCCCGCTGTACTCCGGGCCCGCTGTACTCTGCATGGTTCCTGCGGCGAAACCGAGTTAGCCAAAAGAAATGGGGAAGCATATTGAGAGTGGAGAGAAACGGACGAATCAAAATCTAGAAAATCTGGACAATCAATAGCAGACCGCTGCCCCATGGCTAAACTGAATTGGATAACGAACGAAGTACCCGAATGAAGAGAAGAAGAGACGTGGCGCAAGTGGACTGTCGAGGAAATGGTCTTACCACCTCCCACTAAGCATTCGCGTCGGGTCATTCATCAAGTCACAAACGTACTTTCACGACCGAGGGGAATGAAGGGGTTCTGCGCGACCGTTGGTGAGTGGAATCATGGAGAGCGTTTGGGTGCGCACCCGATCTCCACAATACTCGTATCCCCGTGGGTTACGACTTCGACATGACTGATGAGCAGGCTGGGAGACCAAAGAATGAGTGGTCCAATGGGATACACACCAAATAGCGAGGCGGGGATCTCCCCGAGGAAGCGGCCTCTATCTGAAAGAACAAGGATACGCGTGATTCCATGAGTAATCGTATGAGTTTCTTACTCGTACAGTGCCGAGTGGGGAGATCAACCAGACCCAGGATATTGCAATGTACGGTGTCGGGTTTCTTTTCAGGGAGAGAGCAAGGCATATAACTACATAGGTTCGCTGGGGTATCCGCAATAGACGATGGAACATCTACCTAAATTATATTATCGTAAGGTACCGAACTGCCAACAAAATAAATACACAAGTCCTGTAGTAAACCATTCATCGGATCCATTACAAGGGCGCAAGTCATGACAAACGTAGCTTCTTCAATAAGTCAGCCCAATTATGAAGGGGCTTCGCCTCTTTATTATCGCCTGATTCTTGTTTTTGTGTTTGAGTAGCATCGTCTGTCGGTTGATCGTTCTGAGGCTTTGAAGCGTGCTCTTCCTCCTGCCAGTGGAACGATCCTGGCATCTTGCATTCCTCTCTTTCCTTTCTTGCTTCCTCGTCTGCTCGCTCTTGTTCTGGTGTCAATATGGATTGTGGTTCGTCAACGAGAATGGCGGGCGGCTGGAGAACCTTCGGTTCGTCATGTGCAAGATCTTGTACAGGGGGAGGAAGTTCGGGTTCGGGTGATGAGAAGGTATCCTCCTCTCCCTTCAACGCCAGTGCTTCGCTAGGCTCCGACGACTCCACTTTCTCTTCGTCATCCTCCGGCGCAGTCACAGTAACATTCGCATTCTCCCCCGGTCCATGATCGTCCCGTGGTTCCCCCTCACTCTCGCCTTCCATCCATCCCCCACTACTCCTCGTACTCGTACGACTTGAAGAAGAAAACCTATGTACAGCTCTAACACTGTTAACCGCAATCTTCCATTTGTCCCTGGCACTGAAATGTTCTCTCAGGCCAATACGCAGATCATGCTCCTCCTCTCCCTCAGGGACAACAGGCACTTCAGCAGTCAACCACGGGTCCTCCAGCGCTTCCTGAGCACTGGGTCGTTCATTTGGATCACGAGCAGTCAATCGCCGAATGAAATCCTTCGCCTGGTCGGATATTTTATTCCAGTATCTCGTCTCGAATTTGATTTTAGCTGCAGTGTTTTCTTTAATGAGCATTTTGGTGTTGTCGGCCCGGAAGGGGGAGTATCCACATAGGAGGACGTAGGTGATGATGCCTGTGGACCAGATGTCGACGGCTTTGCCATGTCCTTGTTTTTTTAGAATTTCCGGCGCAATGTAGCCGAATGATCCGGCTATGGAGGTCAGTTGTTGTTCGGGTGAATGGAGGTGTTTCGCACTAAAAAAAAAACAGGTCAGTATGCCTCCCACTTGGAGCGAAGTGGAGGGGTGTCCGTACATGCCGAAATCAACGATGACGATATCACTGTCCGGCGCTTTTGTGCGATAGAGGATGTTCTCGGGTCTGGTTGAGATGGGGATGAGTCAAGACAGGGAGGCGAGCTTAGTAGGAGTGGAGCTCACTTGAGATCACGGTGAACGATACCGTTATCATGGAGGTACTTGACACCAGATAGGATAGAATGGATCACGGCCGCAGCGTCCCTCTCGGTAAATTTGCCCTTCCGTAGAATCCTCTCGAACAACTCTCCACCCACTGCCAGCTCGAAGGATAGATAGTACTTGGACCGCGACTCGAACCATTCGTAGAACTTGACCTAATCCGAACCGTAATGATCAGACACGAACGCACTCGACCAAAGAATCAAGCACGCACGATATTGGGATGGCTCAAGCCCTTCAAGAGCTCCATCTCGGCCCAGACACTTGACTCGTTTCCCTTAACCTTCTTCTTGGGTATCACCTTTAGCGCAACGTCCTTCGTAACATGCGGTTCCGAGTTTGTTGTGGGTTTCAAGGCTTCGTTGGGCGGTGAGCGCGCCGGAGACGAAGAACGCGATGAGCGTATCGCTTTCCGCTCTTCTGCTGTGAGGTGGCGTTCGATCGAGGCAGGCGGCTGTACAGGTTCTGGGTTGGCTGCCGCGCCGTGTTCTGCTACATCAAGTTGTTCGGGTGGTACGTGCCATGTCGCGCGCTATGTAATTGGCAAAAGGTGGAATTTAAAGGGACCGCAGGGACGGCGACAAACAAGGCAGAGAAAGTGAAAATTCAATCAGGTTCCGGCTGTACGTATTAAAGCCACGCACTACGCACCACAACCTTCCCGAAACTACCAACGCCGAGAACTTGGTGAAGTTCGTAATTCTTCTTCTTGTTGAAGCTCGGTGGCTGGAAAAGGAGGGTCTCCTTTACAGTGAGATGCTTGAACATTGTGGCTGGTCTAACTTGATTATGATAAAGTATCGAGGTTTATAAGACGAGCATGGACGAGGACAAAAAGGGTGGTTGTCAAGAGTATAAAGTGCGTTATATCAAACATTACTATCATTGATCAGGTGTTTGACAGCGTCACAGGAGTTTGAAAGCGAATAGCTTACCTCATAGCTCACCCACGCCAGAAGTTTAGACCTTCATATTGATTTCCTGGGTGACCTAACATAGTGAGATTAGGAATATCGAGAAATAATGGCAAAATTCTCATGCAGAGTGCGTGCAGATTTTTTATGAGTGGAGTAAGGGAATACTTGGCAGATTTTGCCCAGCGGTGACCCAGATCTAGTCCGATCTCATTGACCGTTTCCTCTCAAAATTCATACGTTTAAACAATTACTACAAGAGAACGATCCTGCAAGTTTATAGGCTCAACAACACAATAATGAAAAGACAGTTTGCGAAACAAAGAGATTGAGACCTCTAAGCGTGACAAAGGCTGATCGGATTCAAACTCCGACTTGCCAACAGACAAGGACAGACAGCTTGAACGAAGTACTTATGAAGGTCCAGATATCCTCTATTCCTAGCACATGGGAACTCGAGCTGGTCAGAAGAAAGCTCAATGATGGTAATGTGTTTCACACCGAGTTGAACCCATGGTTCGCTGGCTTGTTCTCCCGCTGTCGCCGCGCTGTGAATACCCTCCCCAATCATGTCCCCCCTCAATCTCAGCCCCGCCGCCCGTGTATCCTTCACTTGTTGGTCCCTCATTTACCGCAACTCGCGGAGGACTTCGCATAAGTAGGAGATGCAAGTACAGAGATCAAATGCCGCCCAATGTGAAGTATACTCCGATAACACTGGAATTATGAAACTTCGGCCGCCCAGCACTCAGCGTCGATGTCTCTGAGCCGAATATCGGGATGTGGCTGAGCATGGGTGCTGTGTAAAACTAGGTGAATGCTTCATCTATCAAACCGGCATACGTGGGTACAGATGAAGGCCCTTCACAAATGCTGTGCTTAATATGGCCTGCGACCCCGATGCTGCGTTCCGGGTATTAACGAGGCTTCAGGAGTGAGATAACCTCGCAATGGGTCCGACCATTCCCCAGGCATTGAGTTGAGGCTTCAAAACCATAAGCGCCTCCAACTAATTGGTTTGCAAAGTTTATCACAAGTGCTTCAGCTCATCGACCTTGCATAACACTCGGAGCGCCTTGGACAAGAAAAACGTCTGGAGCACAACTACCTCCAGGATTCTCTCCGATTGTAATGGACTAAGCGTGTATCTTCATTAAAACCTATGAATACTACTTTGTTTCACTCTGCGGAAACGCGGTGTTCCTCCCCCTTACTCTGACCTTCAACTCGTCGCGCAGCAACAGTTACCTCAGCAGCAGCACCGGTGTTGGTTCCCCCAACACCACCACTAGCACCTACGCTAGGTTTTCCCCCAGCAGGAGCACCGGAACCAGCCCCGTTGTTCGTACCTGTACTAGCGTCCGGACCCGGCTCTGAATAGATTGCACGGCAGCAAGTCCAACAGTCAATATCACTGGTGTTTGCTTAATAGATAGCGATTCGGCCGGTCCCAGAAGTGGCGGCCGCGGATAATCAATAACTTTGGTGTCTTACGTCTATTCTCCGTCTTGTCAGTCCACTCACGCTGGATGAAAACAGGCTACCTTCTCCACTTATTTCGACGTGCCGATTCTAGTTACCATTCTAGTTGCTGATCGACTAGTCCGCCCTCCCTTTCCTACCCTTCTAAGGTCTGTTCTAGTTTTATGTAGATAAGAATAACATATGGCATGTGCTATATTCGCAGCGGCGTAACTTGATATCAGTCGTTAATGGGTGGTGGGCTGAGGTAAAATCGTAAGTCCCAGAAAGAAACCAGGCATCAACATAAACGCAGGAATTCCAACGATCGTGAACGAGCCACATGATATATTATGTTTTCCGCTTGAACCGATCCAAGGCCGAAGGTTTCTTTTTCTCCACGACTCCCTTCTTCACCAACACCTCCTTTCTCTTTTCCTCTTTCATCTTCTCCAATTTGGCTCTTATCGCGACCTGAGATGATTATTAGTGTGCAGCTCAAGTGCGAAGATGACAGAGAACACACGGTCGCAGGATCAATAACGTTCTTTCTGTGCTTCCTCAAATATCTCTTCATACTCTTGTTCTTCCCCCTCATCCGTTTTTTCTCCCTCTCCTCGCGCAATTTTTGTCTCTTCTCCTCTATACCTTCACCATCATTACCATGACCAAGCTCGTCTCCAGAATCTGGTTCTTCCGTCGTGTCCACCTTTCCAGACACACGTAACCTATCGAAACGGGGTAGACGAGCATACGGCGTTTCTGTTGCTGGTTTTCCGTCTGATGTGACGAGTTTTGATGGTTCAGCAAGACCGCCGATGAATTCGGGATCAAGGGTGATAAGGTCGGGTTGAATCTAGACAAGATGCGGTGTTAATACTCTCCAGATAACTGTTTGGTGGGTACGACGTACTTTGTCAAGCAAACTCTTAACCTCCCTCTCCCTCCTCGCTTTCCGGCTCTCGAACGGATCAGCTTCGGACGAGTCAAAGTTAGGCTCAGCAGACCCGGGAACAAGGATACTAGAAATCCCCGCGTTGTGTCCTATCGTAAGAACATCTTGGAAGGGTGTGAAGCGGAGAGACGTGAGTGGTCGATTTGGGATGGGATGCGTGAGGTATAGCGGGGGTTGGACGTGGTTATGGAAGGGCTGGTATATCGATGGAGGTGCATAAACCTAGTAAAAAGCAAATGAAAAAAAGAGACCAAACGAAGCAGGGGAGCAGACGCACATTGATACTTCCACCACTCGCTACACCCAAATACCCTCTCTGACTCCATTCCACCTCAGTCTCACTTCCACTTCCTCTCACACTCCACTCCCTCACTGCGCCCTTCCAGTTCCGGCAATCCCAAACCTTAACCGTCCCGTCCTTGCCTGCTGTAGCCATATATCGGCCCCCAGAGCTCGGATCGACACTCACACTCGATACCGGGCCCAAATGTGCGAGGAGCTGGACAGCTGGGTGAGGGAGGTTAGGCGTCCAAAGGGTAACGCAGCCGTTTTGGTGGCCGAGGTGGATGACTGCGTTATGTAGGTTTTGCGTCATGGTGTTGCATGCGCCAAGTTTTGTTCGATGTTCACAGAGTAGCTGGCCCGTGGATGTATCTTGATACTTTAGGTATCCTGCGTTGCCCTAATATCCGATTAAACTTTTCGTTCTGTTCGGGGGACGGAGGGAGAAACGCACGACAGATGCTAGGAGCCAATGGTATGGTAAAAACTCGAGTCTCGTAGGTTCAATATGCGCCTTAAGACAGTGCAATTCTACACCATCGCGGTCATAGATATACACATACTTTTTCTGCGCAACGGCAAAAAAGGTATGATCCTGAAGGAACGTAATATCGCGACATGTTTCCTGTAGCTGCAGCTCGGTATGCAGTGTACCGGTTTGCCAGTCAAATGCAGCGACATGACCATGACGGCCAGCAATCGCCAAGTGCCTATTCATACAAGAAACGTCAGTTCACATTCCCCGAAAGAAAACCCGTCATCACGCACCGACCGTTTCGTGTATACCTCACCCTATAGGGTCCCCCATCCAATCTCAACTCCTTTCGGCCCTTCGCGGCCTCTTGTCCAGCAGCCTGTATAATCTCACTCTGACCCACCCTCCATGTCCGCTCCATCTCACCCTCAACCTCGATCTTCCCGGCATCCTCCACAAGCAACATATCAGCACTCTCGTCTACGAGTGCCTTGACTCTGGCATTATGTGCAGTTTGGCGTTGCAGTTCGCCTCGTAATTTTTTATTCGCGATATGCGAGTATTTTGGTAGATTGTCGATAGAGGGCTCATTGGGTGTAGGGAGGAGGGATTTTGGCACCGAAGTGTGTTTCACTACGGATCGTGTTGTGTAGTCGTGTTCTGTTTTCTTTTTTCCTGGGTTTTCGCGTGCATTAGGGTTGCCTTTGGAAGGTTCATGAGAAGTTATGCGTCGTTTTGTGACCGGTTTTATCGCATCCGCCTTTGCGAAGAGTGAGTCCATGGAATCAAATCGCAAACAGCTACCTTCAGAATCAAAATTACATTGACCGTGGGACAGTACGGTCCGCTTCGCCGTCTCCCTTCAGCATCAATCCGCCCTTCCTCATAATGAGGTTTCCTCATAATGAGGTTTCACCATAATTGAGGGAAGACATGAGAGTATACCTCTAATAGTACAAGACAGATTGTTTAACCGATATCTCCTTGCGTCATAAATTACTGACCTGGAGGTTATTCGATAAACCCCAGAGTTCCCCACTGGACCCTGGTACCTCACGTCGTTTGGATTCGGCTTGTTGTCTCTTATAACTACTGTGCTTTGTTCGTGCAAATGCGTGACGCATGGCATACTGTTCTCCGCGCATTAACAAATTCATGGTGAAGCCGACTGGGACTATCCAAGAGACTGCCCAGTCCAGGTTCAGCCACCGCAGAATTGTTAACATGCTCAAATACTTTTGACAACTAGCGGGGCATTCTTTCGGGCAAGTGCCCATCTACGGCTTTGCTGACTGCGACCACTTTCCTGCCGTTCGCATTTACCGACACCACTTTTATTCAATGGTCTTCCCGTCTGCACCACAGATTTTACGCTGACTACAAATTCCAGAACTAGGGTTTCAGCCCAGAAGCGCCTTCAAAGTTTTAGGGACGTTATCGGAGAATTATCTGCGAGTGGTAAACTGCCCTCTGCGCTCATCATATACGCCTGGAGTGCCCCGGAAATCATATAAAACAGGGCCAAGTAGCGGTACAAGTTCACCCCAGAGCCGATATTTCCATGTATTCAGCATCCGGCACAAGGTATATCTGTCAAATCCTCCCTCAAACCTCTCGTTCCAGTGACGCTGACCCACGCATGCAGATATCACTCAAACGCCGGTCCTAAAGTCCGTAATGCTGTCCCAAGAAACCACGAATTTGATAATTTGGAAACAATTTTCTTCAGCATTGAAATCCGTTCTCGCACCAAGGATTATGACAAAGACTATAGGTCACTAGGACAACCGATGATTTCAACGACCAATCCCAGCTTCAAGTGACGAAACGAATGTTCCGAGTGTTTGGTGTCTTGTGCTCTGTATATCCGTTGTATGGAAACCCAAACCAAGCGACTGTGGGCTCGGAGTGAAATGCATATTGTTGGGTTTTGTTTCTCCTGAAGTAAGGATGCTAGGCGTTGAAGAAGCCGGAGCACCATGGTACGCCATATCCAGAGCTCAGAACACGCATCACGAGGGGCATATCGCCGGAATGCTAAAGCCTCAGCAACATTTGTGAGCGTGGTGTGTGTATGGGGGTCGTAAAATGGGATCCTCACTACTCCCTACCTGCTTTTTCTTCCCGGGTCTGACCAACCCCACGGCATGAAATATCCCTTCCTCCAGCACTTGCGCTTTTGGTCACACCTTGTCAAAGACTGTGTTTTGAGTCAAGATGCAATCCCACAGGTTTGGGTCTCATGGTTCTGGAAACACGTTCCGACGGCGATATCTGATTATTGTACATCCAAGATTTGCTGTGTTTATGTATAAGTATTCAGCCCTTAAGTTGGTGAGAGGGCAAAACCGAACACCTATCCCGGCACGCCCACTCCCTCACCCATTGAAAGCCTCAGTTCCTCCCGAATCCACGACCTCCAGTCTCGTAATCTGTATCGTGATACCTGCTCGGCCTCAACCCCCACCGATTTCCCTTATATATATTTAAATGCGTGTACGCATCCGACTTGAACCCGATCTTCCAGAACACTCCCGCTCGCAACCGTAGCGCCTTCCTCAACTCGTCAACCTCGCGTTTGTTCGTATAGTCATCGACATATACGCATATGACGTGTCCCTCCCCTGGGGCTGGTACACCTCCATCCCACTCGGATTCACCTTTGTTGAGATTATCAACATGTTGTTGGGGCAGATCGACACCATCGGGTTCAATGATCTTGCGTGCAGACACCTTGGCAGAGCCGTATCCTCTGTCAATTGCCATAACACGCACGACTTTTTGCCATAACCCGTCTATATCCTCCGGTTTCGCATAGACCAACCACTTCCCACTCAACACACCATACTTGACTGCCAATGCATCAATCATCTCAGGCGTCACTTTCACCTGTGCTCCTGGTTCACTCTCTACATCCCTTCCGACAATGCTATTAAACTCCGCTTTCAACCCCTCGACGTCTCTCTTTAACTTGTCCCGTACAACCTCCTGTGGCAATGCTCGTAACCCAGGAGACAGTAAGCCGCAACTAACAGAGATCCATGCACACCCGCGGGCGCTAGTTCGGCTCGGTGGCCAACGCTGGTAGAACGGCTCCATTTGCGCAATGGGCTCCTCGGGTTTCCAACGATGGATTACCCAGAGGCCATCTGCATCGGTGTAGAGGTCGTAGAGACCTGCCTCAAACTCGGACTTTGATGGAGGTGGAACCCACTTTATAGATGCGGATGAGGCTGGTTTAGAGTGAAGGCGGGGTAGTCCTGGCGGGTGAGGAGCGGTGGAGGTCTGCGTGTTCATCGACGCTCACAATGGTGGGGTTGGTGTTGAGTTGAGTTTGTGGGCAAGAATGTGCACGGTGGGATTGCTATCTTGCAGCGTTATGACGAAGGTCGTTGTCCACGTGAAGATTCCCGAAATGTGGTATTACGGTGGGCCAGGAGGCGCTTCTTTCACATCTTCGACTCGCAAGATAAGATGTTGTCAATGCTTCTATCAATAGACTTGGTTGTTTCTGTAGATAATGGACAATATAAGCACAATTTACTGCGCTTGGAGGCACTTACACTGGTGGAAGAGAATGGCAACGTCAGGCTCTGAAGTAGTTGGGAGGTTACAACCAGCCTTTGTATTGAAGTCTACAATCCTGTTCCAGCCGCATGAAATGACGGAACTTGGATGTATCTGTGGGTACATAGTGCGGTTGGTTATCACGACTGCTTGGCCTCTTAGCAAGTTTGCGGGCGGTGCGCTAGTGCTTCGAAATCGGGGGTCTTAATCGCAAGCAGCAGTGAACATATTCCAACACATAAACACGATATTGTACAATTCAAATACAGCAGATTCGTCGCTTATTCAGGTTGCGGGAGTAGGAAATCAAAGCCCATCTTGGCTCGACCCGCTCCCGCTCACCCGTCGTTCAATTCTTCTCAAATCCACGACCTTCGGTACCAGAATCCGTGTCGTGGTACCTGCTCGGCCTCAAGTTCCACCTATTCCCCTTATATATCCCCAAATGCGTATACGCATCCGGCTTGAACCCTATATTCCAGAACACCCCCGCACGTTCCCTCAGGGCCTTTCGCAACTCGTCCACCTCACCTTTATTGGTATAGTCATCCACATATGCACATATAACGTGCCCTTCTTCCGGGATCGGAACGCCCCCGTCCCACCTGGATTTGTCCTTTCCGAAATTATCGAGATGTTGCCGAGGCAAAGAATCGGCGTCATCAGGTTCGATGACTTTGCGTGCAGAGACTTTGACAGCACCATATCCTCTGTCAATCGCCACAACACGCACGATCTTTCGCCACAGCGTATCTACCATCTCCGGTTTCGTATGAACCATCCATTTCCCACTCAACACACCATACTTGACCGCCATTTCATCAATCAACTCAGGTGTCACCTGCACCTCTAAGCTCCCTCCTTCAGCCTTGTTGACGATATCGTTAAACTCCGCTTTCAACCCTTCGACGTCCTTCTTCAATTTGGCCTGTACAACCTCACGTGGCGAATCTAGTAGCGCGGGTGATAGACCACCACGATCGACAACGATCCAGGCGCATCCACGCTGGCTAGTCCGACTCGGTGGCCAACGTTTGTAGAATGGTTCGATACGTGTGCCTGGCCTGCCGGTTTTCCACTCGTGGACAACCCACAGACCATCGTTGTTGGTGTAGAGGTTGTATAGGCCTGCTTTGAACTCAGATGCGGAGGGGGGTGGGACCCAGTTTATGTTCCCTGGTTTCGAGTGGGATCGTCCACCAGGACGAGGTGGGGGGCGATTGTCGATGTCTGCTGAGTGTTTGACGTTCATGGTGATATGGTGGAAACCAAGATGCGCAGCTGCGTAAGACGGTGTTATAACGCAAGGAAGCAAATATGGTGCTCACGGGACGAGTTCGTGAAGATTCCCGAAGTGTGGTAAGCCCTGCTTCTTCGCAATTTGATAGGATAAGGTCTAAAGGATGTTTCTATTAATAAACCTAATTAACAGGGGCGTAATACAAAATCGAAAAAATTCATGCAAGGTCCAGGGAGCATGTGCCGCGTACATTCAGCCACACTTATGGCAAAGGAGAGAAAGAAAGGGGGAAAAAAGAAAACGAGTGAAAGAAACGAAGGGACAATGACAAACCCAAAACTGACGACACCCCAACCTTCTCATTCAAACTTGGGGGCATTTTCCTCCTCACACCCTTACTCGCCATCCCAGTCCTCTTCCTCACACTCTCTCACCCCACTTATAAAACACAAAGGGCATCGGTGTAATCAAACACCCAATCAACGCCAACAGCAACCCGGCCCACTGGAATCCCATGTTATGAAACATGGGATTCAAAAACAACGGCACGGCAGCACCAATCTCGGACCGCATAAAGGTCTTGGCTGCCATAGCGCTAGTGCTGAAATCCAAGTAGGAATCGATGATGTAATGAGTTGGCGGAGACGTAGAGGAGGAGCATGGAAAGCCGAAGACGGTACTGGCGATGCAGGGTGTGATCCAGTGAACACAGGAGTCGGCACCTGTGAAGGCGAAAATGAAGAGGGAAATGGGCATGATGCTGGGTTTGAAAGTAGGGTTAACTGTTTTCGTTAGTAGTTGGGGAGAGGGTTGGATGTACAAGGCAACGGACATCATCGGGAAGAGACAGGCTTCGGGGTAATGGCCATAACGTGTTGCTTTGGCGTATAGTTTCTCTTGTTTGGGCACGAGAGAGAGATTAAACGTGGCTGGGTCCCGAATACCATGATGCTAGTGAAGGTGAGACCGGTAAGACCACCACCGAACCCTCTGATCCCCTCGGACGCCAAGAGCATCAGATACAACAATGCATATACGAAGCTCAGATCTGTACACAAGAAGTGTGATCAGTATGAGGCACGTTCCACAAAATCAAGATGGAAGAGACTTACAGAAAGACATGAACAGCATGATAGGCTCTGTGAACAGCATAATCAATGGCCTCGTTAATACGATCTTCAACATCTCCTGGAAGAACAACCTATCCAACTCCTCCAGAGTACGATATTTGTCGTTCCCGCTGTTATTCACCATTTTCCCCCAGTGGCCAAATTTTTGCGGTGTGAATCTATCCTAAATAATAAACGGCTCGTGTAAATACACTCCATTGGTTGCCTAGTGGCTGTTTTTAGTGTTTGGTGAAACTTCCATTTGCGGCCATGGGAAAAAATAGTTCACAAATCCATCAAAAGCCCAAACTTTCTTTATTACCTTGATCAAGCGATGCCACTCCCTCCCTCAAAGGTGCTCATCATCGGCGGGGGGCCATCAGGCCTCATATCCTACCGCAACCTCTCAATATTCGGGAAATTCAATACCGTCAACTTGTATGAAAGAAGAGATGAAGTTGGCGGTATATGGTACGCATCCTTCCTCTGATCGAAGGCGATTCTTGCGATCGGCTTGCTTATTTTTTAAACCGCCTCCGTTGTAGGTACCTAGATAACCCGCCAAAGGGTAGCAAAGACACATCGAAAACGTTAGCCCCCCGATGGCCGTCCCCAGCATACCCAGGACTCATCGGCAACGTGCTCCCTGAATATATTTCCTTCTCCTACTTTCCTTACCCGCCGCGTCGTGATCCAAACCAGCCTTTCCCAACGCTCGCAGAGACACATGAGTTCCTCCGTGTGTTTGCGGAACCGTTTGTCCGGGAGGGGAAGATGAAGTTGAATAAGGAGGTGGTGAGCGTGGAAGAGCTGCCTCAGGGACAAGGGTGGAAGGTGAAGGTGAGGGATTGGAATGAGGGTAAGGAGGGTAAAGAGGTGGATGAAGTTTGGGATGCGGTTGTTGTCGCCGTTGGGTGGTGTGATCATCCTGTGTGGCCTGATACTCCCGGCTTAGAGATTTTGCGGGATCGAGGTCTTGCTGTGCACGCGAAATGGTATCGAGGTCCACAAGGCAACGAAGGCAAGGTGCGCTAAACTTTTCATTCGCATTCAAACTAGAGACATGGAACTCAAAGAACGATTTGCTTATCGCCACAGAGAGCCCTGGTCGTCGGGAATGCAAATTCGGGAAACGATATAGCAGCGCATCTCGCGCCGATCGCCAAAACTCCAGTTTACCAATCGATCCGACGACCTGCGTTCCCCGGTTTCCCGAGTCTGCCAGACGATCGGATACAAATGGTTGTCCCCGTCGAACGATACGAGCTTCACTCTTCAACCTCCGGAGATGGCGGATCGGATAAGATAACCGCCCATCTGAAAGACGGAACAACCCTGACGGACATTGATATCGTGCACATCGCCACGGGTTACAAACCGTATCCCGATTTCGTCCACGTCCTCGATCCTTCGTCAAGTGAACCAACCCTTATGAGATTGGTAGACCAGAATCCGCGCCCGTCCGTAGGCCCGCGCGTACCCTCCCTCCACCGCCACATCCTCTACGCCCACAACCCAACTCTGGCATTCATAGGTTCCCCAATGGCATTCACACCTTTCACAATCAGCGACATCTCCTCCCTCTGGCTCACATACATCTGGAAATTGGACATTCCCCTCCTCCCCTCCCCCGCTTCTGCTCTACTCACCTTTGAATCCGAACGTATCAAAGCGATAGAGAAATGGCGTAGCGAGACGGATAATCCGTCTTCGTTGTTTGCGTATGCGGTTTTGGGTGCGTCAGAGGAAGAGTATGCAGAGGGGTTGAGGAGGGAAGTTATACAATCGCATCCCGAGTTTGAAGGACATTTGCCGAGGTGGGCGCCTTACGAAGAGAGGAGGAAACATAGGGAGAAGATGTATACGAGGAAGTATGAGGCGTTGGAGTATGCCAGGGATCGTCTAGCTGCCAATCACCCTGCTTCTGGTGCGGGGGGAGCGGGCGTGGGTGGGAGGAAATAAGCGAATGAGCAAGGGCAGGAGGGTGAGTGCAGACTTTTTGGCAGACTTGACCGAGATTTGAGACTTGCCAGAAGTCCGCTCAGAGTGAGGGAGAAGATAGCAACGATTTGGCGCTGTACTCCAACCCTTGGCTTGTGTGGACTTTCCCTCTATACATTGTTATAATTTTGCTTTGTTTTTCACCTTTTGTTTCGTGTTGTGTTCTGTACGTTAGCGTTCGACTTTGTTCTGTGATTTTGCTGTTTGATGCTCTGCTCTCGGCAACCTGCTTTCAATTTCGTTCGTTAATACTGATTTCCAATGTTGGAGCTACAAGGCTTCAGTTAGTAATGTGTACAAGTAGTGAATTAGTGATATAAGAATGGCTCATCAGCTATTGTAGGCCTGGGTTGATTCAGAGGAGTATCTAATCCCGAACGTGTATATAAGCCCGCCCGCGAGGTACCAGATGATAACATTCCTATTCCACAAGAAAACTAGAACCGTGTAGAAGCCCAGCAGAGTCCTCTACCCGCCCTGCCACCGGAGCTGATGGGAGAACATGAGTTTTTATGGGCACATGGTGTACGCCAGCTTGGCATTTTGGAACCCTTGCGGGCGGTGCCCGGCTTTGAGCCGGGTGTGTCCATCCATAGCTACATCGCTTCATTTTTTCCCCAAGTGGTGACTTAGCCAATACGTGTTTTGGTTTGGGTCATATGTATGCATAAGTTCTCGGAAGGTAGTCGAAGTAGGGGAAGAAGGGAGGAGGGAGGCACGCCCGTTCGTTTCTCAGAATCGTTCGTGCCTCTATCCTACTCTCACCATCAATTAGCGAAGTGAGATGGAAGAGACGTCAGAGAATCAGTACCTTGACATACTGAGTCGTGAGCTTTATCTCAGGCCGACCGCGAGTCAGACAATAATACCGCAACTTCCATGTATGATTGGGGAGTCCATAGTTATACCTAAGAGCACGTTGATCAGGGTTACGTCTTGGGATTTTAGGTGGAAGGCAGATTGGCTCAGAAGCGGGGATGATTAAGGATTCCCATCGTCATGCTGTGCGGAATTGGAAAAGTTTAGGATTCTATAGGTTGGCTTCCTGAGACGCAATTTCCAAGTCCATCTATTGCGGCTTTAACCCAAAGATACAAGATGCAAGGGACTGCGGTTCGGTGGATATATCGTAGGTTAGGAGCACGCTATACGCTGGTGTCTGTTCCCGATATCTCGAAACTGAATTGTCCGCCTCTAGCATTATGAGGCTTTAAACAATCCCTACCCCTTCCCTAGAAACGTTCGACAACGACCACCATATCTGTTAAGTCCCAGGAGTTGCACGTTTGTGCAAACATTTCTAATCGACAAATGAACAACGGAACTCCGGCAATCAATTTGGTTCCTTGTAGCCGGTATCATTCGGGGTTCAGCATCTCGACTGACGTTACTCTTAGATATGAAGTATATTCTCTTCGCCACCGCAATTCTTTCTGGTGCACAAACAACTGGTGTTGGGACTTCTGCTCCGCAGACCAGAGGCCAACCACAGAAACCTGAACGTCCATCCCTCTGTTTGAATACCTGTCAGCCCGAGCCGGTTCGTTGTCCGCCCAGCACGGGATTGGGACCTTAGCAAGATAGTCCAACATGCTGGACTTGCTGCCGATTTATTTAATAGCCTCTAGTTACTGGTTGGTGTTGATGCTTGAATGTCTTGTTTGCCGTAGCCGAATTCAGCATTCCGGAGTCAAATCGACGTTTGGGTTTTGCCTCCAAGTCTGCTGGAACAGTACATCAGACATCCAGTTGCCTTCACCATAGAATTCGGAGTGTGTAAACAGCTGTGGGGCAAAGTCAGAGTTTAGTGGCTGTGCGACCCCACAAATCCTAACAATGACACGACAATCACGGGTGTCGGCAGGTTCCACATTGCTCTCCCTTCCATTCCGGTGACCGGGTCAACATACATGTCAGATCGGTGATACAATTTTGTGCACGAGGACGAGTCGAATGGACGGGCTTCGGTGATGCCAGTGAAAGCAAGTGAATCATCTCGTGGAACCTGAGCTTTTACCGATGACTGATGCCATTGTTTAGTTGCCTGACCCACATGGCGCCCTAGAAGGAAAAACAATGACATACCATGCGTTGTGGCGGCTGCTGGTGGCTGTCTCCTAAAACATAAGCCATTGCCCATCGATGATGCCCATCGATGAAAAATCTCCATTCTGGTCTATCTGCACCAGTTTATCGGAGCTCCGCCGAACAAATTAATTATCAGTGATCAAATTTCCTCGAAGGTGTCCCTGGAAGCAATGTTCGAGGATGATTCAAGAATGGGGATGAGTTTGTCTTAGATCTTATTCGGGGAACAAAATTTAACAACGCTCGTGATTATCTATAGCTGACCGACGCATCCCTCCCCTCGGTCCTTTTTGCCCATTCAACCGGACTGCTTTACTCTCCTTTCTGTTCCGTTCCTTTTCCCTCTGTCCCCCCCACTTCAACCCGTGGACGACGACGCCTGCCGTGCGGTATACCTCCCGCACTCAACCTAAACCCTCTAGCCAGTGCTCAACATAGCATCATTCAATATTCCGCGCGCATAATGGCGAGCCCGACAGTCTCTCTAGACAGCACTTTCGGAGCTTTGGAGATCGGTACTCTTATAGCCGTTTTTCTCTTCGGTGTCATTACCCTTCAAACCGAATTTTACTTTCGCGAATTTCAGAATGACAAGCAGTGGTTAAAGGGAACCGTGTTCTTCGTATGGTGAGTAATCCATTGCATCGCGAGGAATGCTTGTAAGGTCCTAAATAGCCTGTACGCAGGCTCCTTGAGGCTGGCCACACGATTGGCATTTGCGTCGAAGTCTATCGGGCTACGGTCACCTACTCTAGGAATCCCCTTGCTTATAGTCATTTCGAGGGTATGGGAGCTGCAACGCTTCTAGGTGGGATCATTACCATGATCGTCCAAGTAAGCATATTCTAGCTTAACAGTCTGTCAGCCGTGACGATCTCCTACATTTAATCAGGTCTTCTTCTCCCTTCGTGCATGGCGTCTCCTACCAAACCCATACCGATATATCGGGCTCCTCTGTATTATAGTTTCTGTCGTTCGCTGCGCGTTCAGCGCCTATCTCGCATATCGAGCGATCTCTGCGATTTCGTTGCTGGAGTATACAACCTCAGCCTCGTGGCTGATTACGATGCTACTTTCGGTTGGAGCAGCACTCGACATTACCGTTGCGATGACGATGATGTACTTCTTCTTGACCAAGCGAAGGGACGCGTTACAACAGTGAGTTTTTTGTCCCTTCCGAGCGAGCCGCGAACGAATATCCGTTGATCCGTGAACTAGAACGATGCGAATCGTGGATCGATTGCTGGGATTTACGCTTCGTACTGGGTTGTTAACCAGTATCGCAGCCGTGACTGTTCTAATATGTGTAAGTCCCAAAGTGCGAAATTGACTTAAGCGACTAGCTAAATCCTTGCCATAGTTCCAAGTCGCACCGCAGAACTGTATGTTACATGCTTGCCACTGTTTCTTTTACTTCTGTGCTGAGGAATTCATCCAGTTGCCTGGGTGGCCGTGTATTGCTGTTTAGCGAAACGTGAGTGTGATGTCAACTTTCTGCTGGTATTTTCATATTGATTATTGGTACTAGTGTACACGAATTCCTTCCTGTCGGCGTAAGTCCGTCATGATTTGTGCAACCCTAATTAGCCTTCTTATCTGAGCTGCTTAGTCTTAATGGGAGACAAGAACTACGCAGGACTATGAATACCAGCGGAGTCATAGTCGATCCCAACAGTTCCAACCTCGATCGACTGACTCGTAGAAAGGTTAGCACCCCAGCAAGATAGAATAATGTCCATATCCTGATCGAAACACTTCCAGCAACCCTCTATGTCCGTGGTCGTGGATATCATAACTGAAAGAGACGTCGAGCTCAAGGTAGACTCTCCGGCTCAGACACATTGACAACGATTTGACATAATCTCATGTTAAAGGAAAATCCTCGCACCTGGAGCTCGGAGCAACAATCAATAACGCCAAGTGACAGCGGCAATCCATTCCTTGACAAGAAGACCGTGGAGTCTTTGGCGTGATTACCACGGGGAAATCTCATGAGGCTTTCGCCCTTCATCTTTCAAATGGGTTTAAGACCCGGCTATATGGCTTAGTGCGCTGTTGCCATGATTTGCCATTGTACCTTTATATATAATTTTCGTTTATGATGGACTTGTGCAATTATCAGACTTTTTCGGCTTGCTGGATTTTAGGGTTATGCCAGGATTATGCAGACGCACCTGGAACTTTTAAATCCCCAGCGTATAAAATAGACGCCTCAAGGCAGCTCGTGGGAGGCCCAGTCAACCAGTGAATTAACACAGATCATGTGCAGCATCAATAATCACAACAGACTTTGTACCGCATGTGGCGCCTTACTTAACGAAGAACGATTTACCTCAAGTTGCATGTGCACTGGCATCCACATTGGTGAGAAGAGAGCGAGATGCGCTGTCTCAACTGCATCTCCCGTTACCAGGAGACTCGTGGTTGGAGTGGCCAAGCAAAGCTTGTGACCACTGCAGGTCTCAGAAGCTCGCCAACTGCTCTTTTGCCAAGATAACAAGACTCTGTTCTTGACTGCCAATGCCTTGCGTCGGCACAGCTTGGGCGGATTTTTTGAGTGAGTCATTTTCTTCTTTCCTCAGTCTTTGTTTCGGATTCTTTTCTTAGATCTTTCCATGCAGTTGCAGTCCTTGACCGCTCAACATGGGCATATCACTTTTCTCTTGTCTTCGTTCGACTTCGCCATTGCTCAATATTGCCTCCTCATTGCCAACATCGCCCAGGACCTCGAGACCCTTCGTCAAGACCATGGTGATGATTACTTCATGGAAGTAGGCCTTGCCCCGGTATCAGGCAGCCGTCTCGGCTTTCTTCGCATGGCTCAAACATCGCGGTATTCTCGGTGACGGTGCTTCACTGTCCAGCTGCCTGGAACATGCCCTCGATATTCCATTTGGCCATGCCCTCGATATTCCATTTGGCCATGCCCAACGGCTCGTTGATGTTAGTGGTGACCTCTCTCTCGACTTCTCCGTTGTGAACTAGGCCAACTACATCAGAAACATAAATCTATCTCCAATTCCACCCCCCCATATACTTATCACGGCATTTTATTAGGACCCTATCCTAAAAGTCTGTCTTGAGGAAGCTGGCGATATCGACAGAGTTCGTCCATGCAGCATTCCGTCTTTATTCAAATCTAAATCTCTTGAAACTAGTGCTTTACAACATACAATAACGAGAAATACCAGGATACGGATCTCGGTCAAATGGATCGGCCATGGCGATTCCAAATGTGCACCCAGTGGGGTCCCTTCGTCGTACGTTTAGCAAATGTTGTGCCAAGTGGGTTTAAGACTCACTCATACTACATAGATAGCCCCTCCAGACTTTGACAAGCCGAGAATCATTTCACGCCTGATCAACCTTGAGTACAAGATGAAATTTGTTGTCAACAGTCATTTTTACCTGGAGAACATTACCGGATACCCCTCATATCAAACATCACGCAAGTCACCGCCTTGGGGGATACGATATTGCTGCCGACCGTTTCGCGTTCATTGATGGTGAATGTGAGTCGGATCTTGTTCCTCTTCCCGTAAGGAGCCATGGCCTAGTGAATTCCGGTAGTTGATCCTTGGAGGCCCTTGACTCCGCACAGTGATAATGCGAAGCCACAGTCTGATTCAACACTGCGTCCCTTCAAGATCATCCCCGGTAAGCCCGCATTTTAGACGAGTGAACAGGGTGGGCTGAAAGTCGACATAGGTGCAGTTCACTTGTGGGATATGCCAGGATTGCTGAATATCACGAACGAGCCACCCGAGATCAGCTAGACCCACGAGGAGATCATTCATTCTGTTAAAGAGCGGCTCAGAGACTGGAGAAGATTAGAGGAGTCTTTGTCCTTTTGGCGGATGCCTCTGGGCAGCCTTCAAACTATGTTTTTTGAATTTCTTTGGGATATTATTGGTAGTAATAGTTCTACCCGACTTATTTTCTATCACTCATCGTGCACGATGCATCATTGAGGCCCTTGACAATGAACTGGGAGAGAAGTCGTTTTCATTGTCCCTCCATATCCCCTGGGTGTTGATGCCAGGTTTTCGTCGACTCATATACTGTCGTTGCATAAACAGTATTGAGCGGCCTATAAATAGGCACTAATAAAGAACTGGAATGACCTAATCATCTCGCACCTCCGCAGCATTCTACAGCTCACCCTACAGACAACCAAGACACTAATAGTCCGGTATACGTTATACAACTCGTGAAAGACAACCAGGGAAATCTCGAAGTATGGGCAATAAAGGGATATGGAAGATGGGTCAAGAGCCTGAAGTTCTGGAGAGTAAAGACCTCTCGGGTCTCGCCAAGTATATCCAGTCCGACAAATGCAGGAACATCGTCCTGATGGTATGAGGTTGTCTTTGCAATGACGCAGGTCACACGCTTCTGACATGGTGGGGCATTAGGTAGGCGCAGGTTAGTCCATTCCTGTGAACCAGGATGGTGCAAGTAACTCAACTGACCCATTGGCGTAGGTGTTAGCACCTCGGCGGGTATTCCAGATTTCAGGTCACCAAAAACAGGTACGCTGTCATGTTTCCTCAGCGATGATTGATATAATCAAGTATTTAGGCCTCTATGTGAGTGATCATACCCCTCGAACGTAATTAAGGAAACCAGTGGCCGCTGACACGCAACATAGTCAAACCTCGCCAGATTGAACCTCCCTCGCCCAGAAGCCGTCTTCGAAATCAACTTCTTCCGACACAACCCGGTGCCATGTAAGGCCCACGTTACCCATAATCAAATTCCTCTTATGTTAATCCACCACCAACTTTACAGTCTATACCCTCGCACAGGAACTCTACCCAGGCAAATTCCGGCCAACAATCGCACACTCCTTCATCCGCCTCCTACATGACAAACACCTCCTCCTGAAATGTTTCACGCAGAACATCGACACCCTCGAACGCCGCGCTGGAGTCCCCGACGACAAGATCATCGAAGCGCACGGAAGTTTCGCGACACAACGATGTATCGATTGTAAAGCGCCGTACGATGGAGATTTACTCAAACTCCATATCAAGGAGAAGACCATTCCGAGATGCGAGGGGTGTGGAGGGCTTGTGAAGCCTGATATCGTATTCTTTGGAGAGTCGGTGCGTCCGTCTTCGTCTGGGTTCAGGCGAAGGTCACCTCAACCGTTGCTAGCTCCCACCGGCGTTTCTCAACTCAATTCCGCTTCTCGGGCGAGCCGATCTCCTCATCGTCATGGGCACATCCCTAACTGTCCATCCCTTCGCTATGCTCGCAGAACTCCCTGAAGGCGACTGCCCTCGGGTTTTAATCAACCTCGAACGCGTAGGTGACTTTGCCCGCCGCTCAGATGACGTATTACTCCTTGGGAAATGCGATGACATGGTTCGGGAGTTATGCCGAGAACTAGGATGGGAAGAGGAGTTGGAAGAGCTATGGAAGGCGACGAAGGACAGTGTAGAGGAGGATGAAGATGCCTTGGATAAGGAGGAGAAAGCCAAGGCAGAAGCTGAGGAAGAGGACTCTGCTGATGAATTTAAGAAGGTCAAAGATGAAGTTGATGCTCTCACTTCAGCAATTGAGCACAGCCTGGCCATTTCTTCCGAAGAGAAAACATCTTCAAGCAAGGCGGCTGATCCTGCAAAGTCCGAAGGCGAGGTTTTGCAAATACCTCAGCCTAAAGAATCCTCAACCGACACACCAAAAGAAGTTAAAGAAGCATCAGACACTACCAAGGAGGACGGAAAACTGTAATTGTATTGATACCTTGTCTACTTGACCGCACTCCCAATATTCCGGACCCTCGTGTACAAAGAATATATGCCCCTCTATACTACTCCGTTTCCAGCACAGACCTTGCAACAGTCGAAGTCCCCACAGGGGCAAGCACATCTGCACAACTCGTCCCCCGATCAGGTGAGTGTGCTTGAAAACCACTCATGCACATTTACTCTAGCCCCCCGAAGCCTCCAACCAAACCCAATTGGTCACGACTTTTTCTCGCTCCCTGGTTTCCCTGAAGTGATTTGCCAGAGGCGCTTCCGGAAAACAGGTGGACGGGGCAGCGACACAAGCTTTGCAAATTGCCATTCGCACGCACGACGTAAGGTGCCGATATTCTGCCAAACATGTTAGAGAATTATAACAACGCAAGCGGAAGCCCAAAGGATGAGAGAAGAAATTCAGGGGGATGGTGGTCAAAATATATGACAGCTTTATCAAAAAGAATTGTTGAGGGAGAAGTAAAGAGAGCAAGTTTAAACAAGATAGAGAGGGAAGAGTTAATGTTTGGAAATTTGCAAACATGAAAGGCGAAGCAATGGTGGATAACATTGGTGTGGATGGCCAGGGTGAGTTTATAACAGTTGGATGTGTGAAAAGGTAGATGAAGCCTGCCACTTCCACAGCATCTATTTCCTTGCAATGATGACCTATGATTATGAGGACATGCTTATCTCTAATTACAGACATGTTTGCTATGTGTGTGGGCTCAGTATACTTTTCCACTCTTCTGTTGTACTTGTATCACATCCAAAATTGTGTTTGCTCTTGCAGACTTTATGCTTTCTATTCTTACTCACTTACCTATGTGTTCCTATGCCTCATGCCCTTGTTGTTACAACTCAATATTCAGACAATACCAGTGTATACTGATCAATGTTGAATGAATTGAGACTCTTATACTGATTTATACACACATTGATAATAGTAGTGTGGTTTGTATTGCCTCGAATCAATGCTTGTGTCAAGTCTCCTTCACATAGTAGGAATTAGTGTTTGTTTGTACATATTATATCAGTTCAAGCAGCAGGCGTGAAACTTGGTGTCCACTAATATACTTTGCACTTAAGCAAGTGCATTTCGTCACTTCCTTCAACACTTGTCCTGCCTAAGATTCTACCTTTCTGTCAGATTTGATCTGTTTCCTATCTTGTCTCAATAACATTGTATAATAGTGAACCCAGATGTCATAGATAGACAAGTTCAATCTTATTGTGTGTTATGCCTCATTACATGTTACACTTTAACAAGTGTTACCCTGCCTACACCCCTTTGCCCTTGTAGCAAGTCTCCCTTGTCTCTGGTATCTCTCAAGTGCTTATTCTACAGAAGTGTGATCATATTTGAGTTTGTTGCTAGAAGCAATATGAATTACTACTCAAGGTTAAACTGCTGAGAACAGAGTAAGCAGAGTTGGGCCTTCAGACCTCCACAGGACAAGGCTCACCTACTCACCCTCAATACAAGGATAGGCTCCAGCTTAGTTGCTGCTTACCAAAGAAGAACCTTGTAACACTTTGATAAACTAGAAAGCATGAAATCACAACCAGCCCTACAGCAGAACTGATGGTTGATCTCACACTTAGCACAGGTCCATGACATGTCATGCAAATAATAGTCTTCCATACTCGGCAGAAATTAAGGGGCACCACAGACAGAAATCAGCCTACCTTTATTCCCAACAATCCTTGGAACTGGTGGTATTGATACGGGCACTGGGTGACATGGGAAGGATACAATCCAGGTTTGTGTGTACAGTCAATGCTCATATGCTATCGACGTCTGTGGCAGTGAAAAGAACGATAGCCAAGGCGACTGCGCCAACCTGCATCCCTGGTCACACGAGTCTGAATCCGTTGTTGGAAGTGGCAAACGACGACCCCTGTGTTTGAGAGCTCTCTGATCAAGACGTCGGTCGGAGATGGGAGGTCGTTGGAGCGAGTTGCTGAAAAATCTTGTCCTATTGGCTACGAAGAACTTTCTCCTGGTGGAAGCCTCATGGGAGGAAACACAAAGGGAGGGAGTAAGAAGAGGCGGACTCTGTATTTGCGGAGGTAGAGGACAGTATAAGGCAACAACATAGCAACCCAGTCGAGATAATCTAGTCCAATATTCATGAAAAAGCAAAGAAGGCGCATAGCGGAGGTCACACAGAATATGATCAAACATCAGAATTCTAAACGTCTTGAAATCCAAGACATGGGTGTGGAAGAAAACGAAAGGCAAGAAGGCGAAAAGATATGGTGGAGATGGAAACTGAAATACGGAATCTCATACCCACCTTGCTCCAGCAGGCTCTCCCTGCTCTACTTCCCTCTCTCTTCCTCTCTTACTCCTTGGTGCGGAAAGTCTACCCTTCGTTCAATCCGCGAAAGTGATGGATGTAAATCCTGTTCTGTCGCTCCGACCTCACTCGCGGCCCCTTGACGACTCTCCTCACGCCCCAACGCCGAAAACATTTGCTGTCCCTGGTAGCCTTGGGACCCCAAAGAATGCATACCGTATCCAAAGTCAGCCTCTCTCTGGTGCACAAACTCCTCCCTTGGCGAGTACGCTTGACACTGCAATTGACAAGCGTTCATCTCGGGATCCATGCCATTCTGACGCCGCGAGGATTCTGTGGAGATCATCGCAAACGATGGAGGGTGTTGAAGAACCTCCACTTGATGGACTTGTTGGTACTCTGTTCCACCGACCGTGCTTGGCTGCTCCCGGAACATACGACGCTGCTGTAGGGCAATCCTCCTTTGCTCCTGTAGGTACACTTGGCGCTGCTGCGCCAAATGCTGTCCTTCATACTGTCCTCGCGGGTCCTGGTGATCCACTCCAAAGTCTGTACCAAGATAATCGGGGTCCAGTCGGACGCTTGGTGGGTTTACCCAACTCGCCTGAGCATTCCCAACTTCCATCGCCTGCTGTCGCCACGGGTTGGTACTATTTAGGCCGAGGTTCGGGGGACGCGGACGTGAGGCGCGATGTTCGCCAAGTCCCATCCCCGAAGCGGTCAAGGAGTTACGTCTGGAAGACTGCCTCGAAGAGACAGATGAACCCGGAAGCGAGTACAGGTCTTGGGGGAGAGAGCTCGTGCGTGGTGACGACTGAGACAGGGGCACGACGCCCGCCCGGGACGAATGATGCATGCACAACGCCGGGTCTGAATCGGTCGTGAATGGAGAGACTGGTGAATGTCCCTCAGGAGAAGGGTTTGACTCTTGCGTCTTACCCCCGTCGCCCGTGTAAAGGGAGGTCCCAACGTTGTCGACGGGGCTGATGCTGCCATTGAGACTCTGTGACTTTCTATTCCGCCCGAAGTCTGCACCAGCAGAAGTGCTGATATTCTTCAACAATGAGTTACTGGCACCCGCCGCATTCTTGGCTTTATTCGGCCCACGGACCCTTCCTTCTTTCGCGTATTCGCACACCAAACCGCGATTAATGCAACGTTTGCACGACGGGTGCTCACCGCTACACTGATAGCGGCAGGCCAGATAATCGAGGCGACGTACATCAGCTAACGGCCAGCTACCTCTTAGGAGGAACGTACCTTTGCCTTCCGTGTGCGGCACTTCTCACAAGCTTGGGCCGTTCGAAGGCGGGGGTGTTCTGGCGTCCGATAAAATATGCCAGTTGTAGGGTCCAACGAACCCGCAAGACTGAAACGGGACAGGCTGGTGGCGGTATGCCCTCCGCCTCCTCCAATGCTGGGTGAAGAGGAAAGCCGTGGCGCTGATTGTGGCACGGGAGCAGGAAGCCCGCGATAGGGAAGCGGCTGGGATTGGAATTGCGGTAGCAAAGTCTGGTCATATTGCGGCCAGCTCTGCGGAGGATCATGGGCGTAAACTGGATACAGCGGCTGTTGCTGCTGCTGCGAAACAAGCATGAAATGGTTGGAGCAGGGCTCTTTAGGATCAAAGGGGTCGCCGTAGGACTGGGAGGGGAAGGACATGGCTCAAATTGAGACAAGAGAGGATAGGTGGCGAAGACGGTCTGACGGCAGCTAAACCCGAAACCCCAAGCGACGTTGAAAAGAGGGTATTGGATTAAAGACGTGATGTAATTATGGATGAGTCTGCCCGTTGTCCCAAACGCTGCGCTATGTGGTCGTGTATACTCCCACCCATGTTCCCCGTTGGTTCCGGTCCTCTTCCCGATCGACTCCCGACCGGTTTCAACTAAAATAGACAAAGGAGCTTGGGGTTTCGTACAAAATCATCTTTTCATCCCAAATTTTTAAGCACAGGGTTTCCCGAGTCATTCTTGCTGTTGAACACTTTGCCTTATCTTCGCGTCACTATTGGACGTCCCCGTAGAATTTTTGAGGGATTTGTCATGACGGCATCGAGTGCCACTCACCACATACCGCTTTCGGTGATCGATTTAACCCCTAATTCAGGCAGGGTCTACGGTACAGAAGCCCACCGCAGCCTTAGCGGATGGTTCGACTCGAGTCATTGGTATGTGCGTACATTGTGCACCGAGTACACCTGTTGACCCATTACTAGAATGAAACAGCACAATTAAACCCAGCAAAACGTGGAAGCGGTATCTCTAACTCAGACAAACTCAAATACCAGCACGGTTCTCCCCCTCGATATTATTATTTACGATTACCTCTTACTCCTGGCAGCCGCGAGAGAAATACCGCCCAGCACAACCCTAGATTAAACCACATCCAACCAGCCACTCAATTTCCCTATTGCCTCTCTCGATGATACCGCGTGAAGAGACCAACGGTCACGGTAACGGATCTCGACGTCGAATCTGACTTCGTCTTTGCTCAGTAGAAGTTAAGTCCTTCAAGCTCGGGTGTTTCCTAGACAGGGTCTGTGCCTTTACAACAACCTCGCCTTCCTTCCCTTGTAAGCTTGAAATGGCACCGAACTCACCGGCAGTAATGCCAGTTTCCCGACTGCTCCTTCTCACATCGAATCAGATATGCTATCATATCTAGACCATGGGCCCTGTCTTTTGGTAGCAACAAAACCGCGGGTCAGTTCAAGGACCTCACCATAGCACGAGGAGTAACCTTTTGGCTAAGGCTATACCCCATTCGGCCGGTGCAACAAGACAACCGGACCATGTATTGTAGTGATTGAATCTCTCACAAAACAAGCACCTGATCTTGCCACCTACATACCGTTCCCACTAAGAAGTTCATAACGTTATAAACGCGTCCGCGCTGGCTTAGGGCGTGTGCTTATCGATTAGAAGTGCAGAACATCTCCACCTTCGCAGAACGATTTGTGTTTCGCTAGTGGACTTTGTGATCTAGTCGCTTACACCGTCTAAGCAAACTCTTGCTGCTTGCTGCACAGAGTCCACTACCACCTGGGTACTCGTTGCAACAAAAAGTAGAGGTTTCATTCGAGCAAAGATGTAAAAGAGTGCGAAGCTCATCACATTGATACCAACAACAGGCATCTGGTGTTGATCTGTGGAGAAGAGAATCTACCAAAGTTAACTGACTCGTGACTGGCCAGATGCCACACTGACACCGTCCTCGGACTCACATCGCCTGTAGTTAAGATTTCTGGCGACTTCTGAGCACATGCGTTATTCGCGGGAGAACAATTCTGCTTAGCACATGGCAAACTTCTGTCTTTCAATACGGAGTTCCTCGTCCGACCCATCGTCCTCTATCAATAGGACATCCATTTCGTAGCTACTGCGAATTTTGGTACCAAATGGCAACCGAGAATGATTCACGTCTCGCTGCCATATTGTTTCTTGTTGCGAGCTGGTAGTTGGCATTTCTATTAACCTTCGTTGCCATTTTGAAAGACCGCGGGGAAAAGAAGTGAGAATCTCCATCTCTGTGGATATTCGATGGTGGGCCCTCCAACGCCTTCCTAGACTGAATTTACTGCGGAAGATCGAAGGCAGAATAATACTGGAGGGCCGGCCCCATCGCCGTCTACCAGCAGTGTGCTTCATATGCCACATTCAGCACTATGGAGGCAACATCCAACCGATGCATTCTGAAAAAGTCCAATCTACTGTACAAGCAGCTAACCCCACGCGGCAACCAAGTACGCCGTTAAACTAGCAACGTGGCCAGTCGTGTCTGTCAACGGAGTATACCAAGAAAGAAGCTGAAGGTGTTCATTCTGGGCGAGGGTTATACTCGGAGGTCTTTCTTAAAGCAACAACAACACCGTGGTCTTCGGCTGTCCCACAATTTTGGGGCTGATGTGGTCTTTCCAAGCCTTGAGGTATGCCTACACGCTCCAATAAATGAACACAACGTTTATCTCATTAAAGTGTCTCGCGACAAGGATTTTCGAGCCTCTTTGGGAAGGGCTTCTGGTCCTGACTCCTACTCTCCATGTCCCGTAACGGGTTGAGAGCTGAAAACATGTCCGATGTGAAAATCGTTTTCCCAGATTCCTCGTTAAGGTTCTTCGCTTCTTCCTCTTCCGCCGGTCTTTGAGAACACAACACGTAAACGGAACCAAAGTAAGCTCAGAGTCTGTGCAAGGGCAGAGCTGGTCTTGCTTTTTCTGGGCTCAAGAATCACAGGTTTGATTCCATTCGCCACCGAAGTCTGCTTGCAGGTAATAGAAATTTAAGTCCAAGCACACTAGAAATCAGTAGCAAAAATTTATACGCAAAATGCCCCCAAATATAATTGCTTTTTAACTGCAAGTCAGATCGCTCACTCGAATCTGTAATTTCGTCCCGTTGATCACCGTAGATGTTTCCGTAAGAGTGTAAGATCAATGTATATATGCACAATCTTGGTGCGGTCGATTTAAGAGTTGATTCCTCCAGAGGCGGCGCCGGCGGTGTGTGAAGCAGTGTATAGTCGCGTGTAGCTTTGCCGCGGGTTTTCGGTCTCTCAAAGAGCACCGTGAATGATTCGCGGGTAAGGATTTAGTATTTGGTGCGTAGTTGCCGTGGGTTGTACAGTATGACTGGCAGGGGAATAGAACGCCGAGATGTCGTCGTTGATGCCCCTCCACGAATTAGACTTGGGACGGGTGGTGTTGAACTCCTCGTTCCTTGGTGAATAGTTGAACACCTATTACAATGGTAGTTGGATGTCTGTAATGATGTGCGTGCTCGATCCAAAACCAACTCCGGAACCGTGCCGGTCGGTTGAAGGTTTATGACCGAGCACACATACCCAGTGGTAAATTGAGTGAAGTATAAGCTTTAACTTGGGGCTCTTTATGGTTCCTTTAGAAAGCCGCACCCCGAAAGGTACCTCCATTTCTAAAGCGCAGAAAAAAGTCGTCCGACGACTGGATGTAGAAAAGGCTCGGTGTTGGCTATAATAGCTGAGAAGTCTCCAGATCGTTGCACGCATCAGTGCACCGGTGAAACAGGGAAAAGGTACTATTATATGAAAACCGCGAGTCTTGGGCTGAGGATGAGAAGTCTGATATACAGATTTTGTGTTGCTGCGGATGCGTGGAATCGTTTTTTCTTACGGCAGACTTCACAGTTCAGTGGCCAATTTGGGAGAAGTCATAGTGTCTGCTTGAACGGATGATGACCCCTGCATTGATACACGATGCCATGGCGCCGGTGCTCCCGACATCCAGCCGAATGTCGGCGCTTGTAGTACCGGATGCAGAGCAACAGTCACTGACAGCTTGTATCGGCATTTCTAGTCTTCCGCCAAGCTTCAGGAACTACGTAGATAAACCCAAGGAGACTCGTTCCCAAGGCACCCTCGAGACACTAGAACCGGGGCATGAAAAGATGATTATCGTTAGCGAGAAGGTCTTGATCCCATGTGGCATTCGCGTCGTCCAAAAACTGAAGGTTGAAACGAAACCAAGTATCGACAACGCTAGTTCAAAGCCCTGCACAGGTTCGGCGGCTGAACAGACTACCGAGCTTTTGGGATGCTAGCTTGAACCTGTCATAACGGAAGGTCCAGTCAACCTGTCATGCACCTGCACCTGCACCAAGGGCAGTTGTTGAGATGAGATTAGAAATGGGTTTGAAGATATCTTTTATTTCCGTTCTAATAGAGCCAACGGATGAGTGCTGGGTTGCCGTTGTAAGCAACTTTTTCACCCTGTAGGGCCACGAGGGTATCCTGATAAGGTTTAAAGACACATGTTCATTGGACTGCTCGGACCAAGTCGACCGGAACATCTGGCTAGCGAGATCATTACTAAGCGAAGCTCGAGACAAGAAGCCGTGGAGCTCCCCTCTACAGGAGAGTCCCGTGTCTGTACGTCTGCATGGGTTTTAGAAAGTAGCAGGAGAGTAAAGCCATGGAGAGCGCGAATGGCGGAAATGAACGACGTACAAGCCCGGAGGACTCGGTCGGTGAGGTGACCGAGATCCGGAGAGGGCCGAAACTCCGCTGGTGGGGCGGAAAAGGTTGATGGGCTGGACTGATCTGACTTGAACCTTCCATTTCTTTTCTTCTCTCTAGTTTTTTTTTCCTACACGAAAATGTCTTCCAACGTCCCCATCTCCGGCCAGGGCATTACAGCACCAACACCGCAAAACACCCCCCTCAATCACGCGCCCATTGCTCTGGGTCTTTCAAGACCAACTGTCCCAGACATCTCGGAAGATAACGAGCAGGAAGATGGTGAGAACATTGCACCAGATCTCTCTGGGACCCATGCACATTTGCTTGGCTTGGTTCAAGGAAGACTTGCCGGACTAATCGGAAAGAGCTCAGGCTACATCGAGAATCTTCCTCTCGAGGTGAAGCTTAGCCTTGAAGCGCTCAAGGGCATTCAAGTGAAGCAGGATGACCTCCAAGCCAAGCTCAAGCGCGAAATCACTGAGCTGGAGAAGAAGGTCCGCCGTATTCTGGTCTTGATACTACTGTCATCATACCAACTCACCGTTTACAGTATCTTGAACTTACCAAACCCTTGTATGAGCGCAGGAATGCAATTATCAGCGGCAAAGAGGCGCCCACGACTGAAGAAATCGAGGCCGGTACACAGTATTCCCTCAAGGACGACGAAAACTATACCCCCCTTCCGAAAGACACACCCCCATCTGCCACTGCGATTCCAGAGTTTTGGCTGACGGCCTTGCGGAATCACATCGGCCTCTCTGAATTGATAACCGATCGCGATGAAAGTGCCCTGAAACATCTCATCGACATCCGATACGAGTATCTCGATGACTCTCCTGATAGCGAGCACGGTGGAAAGCCTGGATTCAAGCTCATCTTCACATTCTCTCCCAACGAGTTCTTCGAGAACGAGACTCTCACAAAAACATACCTCTATCAGCAAGAGGTCGGTTACAGTGGCGATTTTATCTATGATCGCGCCATCGGCACCGAGATCAAGTGGAAAGAGGACAAGGATCTCACAAAGGAGTTCGAGATCAAGAAGCAACGCAACAAAAGTGAGTCATATATCCTAGAGGCGTGAACTAGTACTCGATAGCTGACTGATTATGTCAGATACTAATCGTACCCGTCTTGTTCGCAAGGCGCGTCCAACCGAGTCATTTTTCAACTTTTTCACCCCTCCCACTCCCTTGTCTGAGGAGATTCTCGAGGATCTTGATGAAGAGGAAGCCGATGAAGCAGAGGAGAAGCTCGAGCTTGATTATCAGCTTGGAGAGGACTTCAAGGACAAAATCATCCCCCGTGCTGTTGATTATTTTACCGGCAAGGCTCTTGAGTTTGACATGATGGATGACGATGACGACTACGAAGATGTTGATGATGAAGACGAAGACGAAGAGGATGCTGATGTATGTCCCTAATAACTGATTTCCGAAATCTCCCTGACTTATTTTACTAGAACTCGGATGAGGATGAAGAGCCCGCTCGCCGACGAGGACCTCCCAAGGGACGCGCTGGTGCAGTAAATCCAGAGGAATGCAAACAGCAATGATTTCCCTGTTGCATCTTGGCCTCTTTAATGGGATTCGGTCGCCTTTTGTTTTGTTTTCAGTCGATTTGCCTGTGTCTCTCACTCCAACCCTCGCACATTTATCATTGTTTAATAATGCGTCCGTCCATCTTGGTACTATGAACCTTAATTTTTGCTTGTTTATCTCAATGTAACCTTCCCTCCCTCCCCCACCCCCTTTTTGTTACCACTCATAAAAGAGAGCCCGCGAAATACGATATGTGGCAGTCACCGTAAAACTACCTGCCTTCGTAGTAAAATATAGAGTTACTTCCTGACTCACGTTCTCCATCATCATCTTCACCCAGCTCAACGGTGTGAGGGGATTATCGGGAATGTTAAGATATTTACACTACCTGACTATATCTGTATCTATCCGTTGATTCTGGAGTCGGGGCCTCAAAAGTTTGATCATCGATCACAGAGCACTTTGGTGATGAGAAATCAATTCGCACTGATATAGCAAACGAGCTTCCTCATCAGGACCAGAAGTCCGAAGTGGCTTCAAACTTCAAAGACTCCGCATAGTTTTGCACGATTATCCTAAGTCTTTCGCACAATAATCATGAAGAGTTGCCCCCGAATTCGTACCATGATTCCGCAGCTAGCGCTAATGGTGCTTACCCTGCTTCTTGCACGTTCCTTTGACCGATGTAGTCCGAAGTCGCTCGAGGTTCACGTTGATGTTCAGAGTCCCTTGCCTGTGGGTTCACCTCCGTTAATCTATTGTGCAATTGAATGCACGTTGCACCCACAAGGTCCTACTAACGCGAACAACCCCTCTCAGACACTATTGCCCCAGGTTCAGTTTACGAAGCTAGAACTACGTTGCGTTAATTTGCGAGTCGGCTTATGGCGCCGCTAATATTCGTTAATGGTCTAGACCGGCAGTGAGCGACCCGCCTGCACTTAATTTTGCTATCATTGACTGTGCATTGCGCAGAAACATCCTGGCATGGCTATGAACATGACCCACATACCCACGGACCTCGGGAGAACGCAGCTCTCGACGTATCGTCCAAATTCTTGGATCCACCACACCCAACTAACCCAGTAGGTCGGGCCTACGATGGGAATGGAAGACTGAGCACAAACCCGAACATACTGTGGCGATCCTGTAATGTAACGATATCGTCTGGCAGGTCTTGCACCAAGACAGCCCCCAGGTAACCATTGCCCAAGAGTTCGGTCCCGACGCATTTCAAGTTCAACTCTGTTGATGACGTCGTGAGGAGTAATAAGAACTTGGTTTAAAGAGCCTTACCAGATTGAGACATATTTGTCAAAAGTCTTGACAACTGGTATTCGAGGAGTGACAGTCACGGAACTTGCCAAGTCCCCCCCTTTCAATTGAAACCTCATGATCTCATGCTGTCGAAAACGTGTTTGCACCACAGTACATACGCAAATGCCAGCCAAGCAGGGACATAACGCATGAGAATCCGACTAGCCGATGCTTATCTCAAATCGTCCGAAATATACATTCTCCGAAGGACAACAGCGGATCTTTCATCAGGATGGATCAACCCCCTTCCCACCCCACCATGGCGCCTTTGAGCAGATAACCCTCTGGGAGTTAGATACCCTGCATGTGCGAAGTCGTATATCAGTGGTTCATGGTTACCCTGTTGCTTCTATCCCTGAGATGAGTTACGCATGAACAGGTTTACGTGGAAGTTCCCTCCCGTATATTACCTTGGGTTCCTTTTTGGGGGATGTGTTTGAGGGTTTAACGGCATGGATGTACGCATCACCGGGTCCTTGGTCGCTCATTGCGCTCTCACTTTGGTACCGGTTCGAACGTTCACTAGGACCCACGTCAATGAGCGTAACAATCCTGTCGTAATCAGGTCGATGGTAAATCCTTGGGCATCTTATTCCCTAAGTCAATAATCAGGGCAGCTGGTACCTGGCCCTGTCAGCTGATTGATGGTGGAGGGCTACTGGGGTTAAAGCCACCTTGTCAAGCGCTTCCTTCCTTTGTCTCTCATATAGGGTGAGAAAGTCTGTCAGCCCAGTGCCAACCCACATCTTACTTGGCTAACGACAAGGCGGGCTACAGGTTACATGGGATGAAGATAGCGCCAAGCGACGACAGTTGGTAGCACTAAAGGTTCCGCAAGTCACCTGCACTATAAATATCATGTTCTTAGTGCTAACTACAAATACATGCTTCTAGCCACCTATGACGTATTTGATATTCTCGACACGTTGCCGAGAGACTAGATGATTCAGTTGGACTCGGTTGCGGGGATGGGCACCTCGGCCTGAGGGGTGAGACGGACGGCATGGCGTCTAATAGAAGCATCGAAGTCGCGGGTCGCAGAGTGGGCTGTAACACGGTTGTCCTGAGGAGAAAGTGCGGGGGTCAGTTATGTCATCTCCACTAATAAACCCCCCCAAAAGTGGGTAGGTGATAAAGGATTGTTGGAACACGAAAGGTGCGGGAAGAAGCGCCAGGGTTGGGGGGAAGAAGGAAACAAGTTATACGACATGAGCTTTGCTATTACTTACCCAGACGACGACGGTCCCAGGCTCATAAGTTGCACGAATTTGGAAGTCAGAACCCTTGGCGATGTGATCGAAGAGGAACTTGAGAAGGAAGTCTGATTCCTCTTTCTTGAAACCAACAATATGGCGAGTGAAACCCTGGTTCACGTACAGGGCCTTCTCGCCCGTAGCAGGGTGTACACGAACCAGGGGGTGCTGGGTGTAGCGATGTTAGCACGTTGAGTTGATGGAATCGTTCATCCAATCACAAACCTCTGTCTCGACCGGCTCCCTCCGGACGGGGCCACCATGGCGCCTGGAGAACTCGGCTTGCGCGACGGCAGAATGGACAGCCCGGAGACCTTCAAGGCGCTTCTTGAACTCGGGGGAAAGGCGGTTGTACGCCTCAACCTGGGATAGGAACAGGGTGTCACCACCAGTTTGGGGCTAGAAATGAAGTAAAGAGTTCGGATCAATCAATCACCGCTTGCGACATGTAGAGCCCATGCTCAACCCACTTGATCGAGGATGAAGAAGAACGTCGTGCCAGGGGGCTGCTTCTCGTAGGAAACGTCGGAATGCCAACTGGTCTGATTAATTCTGTCGTCGCCGATATATTCCCTGAATTTGTCGTTGGCGGCATCGCGGTATACTAGAGCAAACATTGGTATATCAATGTGACGCAGCGACTGGCTGGAACATACCGACGTGGAATTCCGGGTAACCCTTAACGTTAGGAGAAGTAGGATGCCTCTGAATGGGACCGAAGTGCCTAATACACGAAGTGAACTGGGTTGAACGAACAGAAAAGCACGGTGAACTAATTCACTCACCTCGCAATCTCGATTTGGCGGTCGGGGCCGAGGTCCTTGAAATCTTGGTCACGGAAGAGTAAGACCTTCCTCTCGGCGGTGAGGAGGGCAAGTTCATCAAGGCCTTCCTTGGAAAGTTGCGAGAGCTGGACCCCCCTAATTTCAGTGCCAATGTAGGGACTAAGGTGGCGGACTTGGGCGTTCTCGTTCAAGAGGTTTGGCTTAGCGGGATTGGCGCGGGTACCGGGCTCAATGTATTCTACAATGTGTATTAATTAGTCTCCGTAGTTTTCCCCTTAAGACCACTGGAGGGGCGCTTACCAAATATCTCAGTAGGAGGGAATTTCTCATTGACATCGTAGTAGGGATAATAGAAGGGATAGGATGGCCCCTATTGCGGTCTAAGTCAACGTCAAGTCCATTTAGTGATGAAGACATACAGAATCTGCAGTATTCTGAATGTTTAATTTCTTGATCTCGGTATTGACGTTTTCAACGACGTCGATAGTCTTCTCGGCAATAGAGGGGGCCATTTCTGCTTGGTGTAAGTAGGTTTGGGTTGGATGACCACCAAAGCAGCAGTCATTTTATACAGCATAACCCTATGGCTGACCAATCGTATAGCAATACAGAAGGACGACGACGCCATCCGGGCCTCGTCCGTTATCCAATCGTACTATCCAAGTGGTGGCAGTCACGGAAGTGCTTCCGGGCAAGGGGATTGCGAATCCTCTGATATCGATCAGTGCTAACAGCAACGCAAAATCTGAGATGAATTCGTATGATGTGCTTTATCCACCGGATGGCGCAAAGAGTACCAAGTGACAAGATCTGTTGAGGGACCATCAATAATATACGTCCACCGGGGCAAAACCAGACGGAGTGCAATATCAGTCAATTCGCTCGTGTTATGTCGACAATGCTGTATAAATCGACCTGATGCAAAGTAATCATTGACTGACGCAAGGGCGGGATTCGAGATCACGTGTATACCTCCCTTTCTTCAACTTGCAAGCATAGAAAAGGATGTCGGCCGACTAGAGGGAAGCTCATACATTTTCGCATTTGCTTAACCCAAATATCACACACAATCAATCACATGAGTCAGAGATGAATGATCCAGGCTTGGATAGAAAAGATACTAGGGAGGTGGTGCGCAACATATCGCACTCTCTTCACGTTTACTAGTTCGTTGTTCTACATTTAGACACTGGACGGATGCAACGGGTGTTTAAGTATCCTTGGAGTGAAAGCACTTCAATAATTTACAAAGCAAATGCCCAAAGCATCACAACCAAGAGAGTCACAGTGAGAGGCGAATGGAAGGCTTCTTGGGCGGGTTGGCCGCTGCCGGGCGGTAACGGAGTGGCTGAGTTACGGTGACGGTAGCTGCAGGAGGAGTGTCGGTGTTGGGAGCTGCGGTAGCAGTGTCGGTGACGGTAGCCACGGTAGCAGTGTCGGTGGTAGGTGATGGGTTGTCAGTGGGTGATGCACTGGTAGGAGACTCCGTGGAAGGAGCGCTGGAGGTGAGAGTAGGGAAGGCACCACCGATAGGCAGGGTATTCGTCGAGCTCATGGCAGAGGCGACGGACGAAGCAGACATGAGACTGCTTCGGAGTCAGCTTGCGCCCAGAAGGCGGGAGGCGAGAGACTTACGCGGAAGAAGCTTGTTCAGGATTGCTGTCGGTCTCGACGAGGACGTTGTTGGTGATGTGGAAAACGCCATTCTGGAGAAGGACATCGGGACGGACGATTTGAGCGCTGCTACCATTCTGGTTCTGAATGAAGAGACCGGAGGTATTGGATGAAAAAGAGAGAGGCTCCCCGGCAGCCGAAATAAAATTGGTACCAGTGGCCGTGGCGTTCGTAAGATCCGGAGAGTAAAGGGTGGTGCCATTAATGATCTATGCAGCAGTGAGCCTCAGCTTAGTAGCAACAAGGGGTTTAAGACACCTGCCTGGTTACCAAAAATGGCCGCCAAGGCGGTCTGGTTGTTCTGGTACTGGCTGACAATCTGTTGGGCCTGTTGGAATGCTGCATCGTTGGGTACGAATAGCGTAAATCCGTGGGCATGTGTCAGTGCATCGAGTACGGTATTATTACTTCCGGTACTATTGCTTCCATCTGGCTGAGTGGTCTGCTGGCTTAGATCGAGGAACGAAGTGGCATTGACGGAGTGGAGAGCTGTGGATAAATTGCCGGGAGGGGTCAGAACACCGTTAATAGTGTTTATAAACAAATTCTCATAGGTGGACGAGTTGACCACCGTGATATTATTACTGTACGACATGTTAGTTCTGTCGAGTAAACATATTTATGGAGCAACGAGCAAAGCAGGAGTTGCGAACGGGGTGGAGGAAAAGAATGCGTACTCTTGGTTGAGCATAGTGACATTCTCATTTGCGTTCATCCTTGTCCAAGCGAGAACTTGAGATTTATTGGCCTCGAGTGACACCAAGTTCGAAGAATTGAGAAGGGTACGACCAAGAGTGACACTGGGATAAACGCCACTGAGAGGACCAGATCCTTGGTCGCCAGGGTCGCCAGTTGGTGATCCAGAGCCACCGTCTTGACGCTTGTACCACGAGAAAATGCTAGAGGATGACGCCGACGAGATGGTGCTCGAACTGATTGGAAACGGGAAGATGCTCGAATTGACAGGAGGCGATTGAGTCGAGTTTGGGTTTCTAAAGTCGCCATGGACAACGTGGTAGGACAAATATTCTGAAAGAAGGCGAGCATCGCTGGAAACATTCCCTGGCAAGTTTCGGACTAACAAAGAATTAAGCTAAATCATTCCAAGAGGCAAGTGAGAACCCTTACTGGCCGCATCGTCAGGCACGAATACGGTGTAGTTGCCATTCTGCAATTGTGGCAGCCACTGGCGGCCAGTCTCGTTAACACTGACCCTATGGAGTAAGTCCGCGGCCTCGCCGTGACCAGTAGCTCTAAGATGATCGATGACTCCTTGCACATAGGGGTCGGGGTCAGACCCAGAGTCCTGGGCGAGGACGAGTGGGAGTAGGGCAAAAAGCACAAAAAAAACGGTCGAAGAGAACATCTTGGGAGTGATGCTGCCGACCCTGGAAAGGAGGAGCCATCTTATATAGAAATCCCAAGTGCTGAGGACTTGACGGTTGCATTTCATGGCCAGCTCCAAAAAACTCGGTATATTCTCCTGTTATAGGTGTTCCCGTAGTTGATGCCATTTATTGTGAATCAGGGTAAGCATCCTGAGACAAGCCAGACGAAAATTATAGATATTCTTGAACAGTCGATCACGAAATATTGACGTAGTCACCCAGACCCCGGGCGACGCCGGGACATAGGGATGGTTTCTCCTATGGAGTTGGCTAACCGTAAGACTGTCTTGCAAAAGCAGGGTCTCTTTGACCGTCTGGGTAACGCCAATGGAGCCATAGTGGCCTGGGAGGAGCATTCGGCCGTGAAACATAGTGATGACAGTAGATCCAGTGGGTGCTGAAGAATCGGGAATGTTGCCAACGAAAATTTCTCCCTACCAAGGGCTCTCAATAAGTCGAGTAGTGCAACTCTGAACAGACAGCGCTACAGCGAGCGGCCAGATGCATAGCTTGCTAGTTGACTCCAACATTCGCTGCGAAACGGTTAACTGAAGTTGCTTGGCTGTGCCAAGTCAGTTTTATGGTCATGGGATGAGAGCGCAAGACAGAAGGTATGTTCACTGCTGGAGGAGATTGAGTAAAGAAAGCCATGCGCCGTCCATTGGAAGAGTATTGCCAAGGAATTTGAGCGCTAACTGCTGGATCTAGCGCAGGCAAGAAATACTTGACGCCCATCCCACCTGATGACATAATCAGTTTCTGAAGGCATCGTGACGAAAACTTTCGTTTTCCAACACTCACCGTTCCACCTTACATACCATACAATGGCTCGTCGTTCTGCTCCTTCAGCACAACCTTCGTACCTCCCGCATCCTCTGAATGCTCAAAGGCGAACTTTGAACGACCCCAACGAGTCTGCCTTCTCGAGGTAAGCTGCCAGTGTTACACATTTACAACCCAACCGATGTCTTTTTAGGTTCCTTCGCAACGAAATTTGGGCACCTGAAAAGCTTCCTGGAAACATCAACATACTCACAGGTGTCACTCTCTTCCTCGGTGGAATTGCTGCTGTTCGAACCTGGGGCGAGTTGATGATTCCCGCCTGAATGGATCTTTGTCTTGGGCAATAAACGTCATTGTACGTCTTTCTTGTCACGCCCTTTTCAGAAGTTGACGTTCAAAGGCAGACTGCACAACGCGAACACCAGGCGCATGGAGCTGCTCTTTAATACCAAATTTCGGTTTAGCGAATTACGGCCACTAATCAGACCACTCGCACAAGTATATTACGTCTATGCTGTGATACACATGTTGAATGCCAGCTTTATTTTCGATTCTACCTCGATCACTCGGGTCTTCGGTATAGCCGGAGTCTGAGCTACTCCACAATAAAGGTCCTCAGGTCCATCTGCCAATGCTGCAATTCAACTGGGTGCGTTGAACCTTTACGGTCACGTTCGTCCTAATCCAGATCCATACATACAGCACTCCCTTCTCGAGCCTTCCTCTGCTTGCGCTTGTAAAGAAATCCCTACCTTACCGAAGCTATCTGTAGCCCAGGCAGGAGGAGCGTATGACGTCTAATGGACCAATACTTTCAACCAACCACCCGCTTGTTGCCGCAAGTTTGTTATGACCTCAGTCTGAGCCCATGGTGATTATGCGGGGCTCCTGAAGCGCATCATCCGTAGCGGCTATCATAATAGGCCGTTTGTAGCTTGCTATACGCCACCGAGTCGTCTCATGTCAAATAGAATGCCACATTACGATTACCAAGCGTCGATGCGTAAATATGGCCTCCCCCCGAGGAAATAACTAGCAGATGTTGAGATGTTGGAGACTCGTACATTCCCAAGTCCTACCGCCGCCGAGTTGGGTCCTCTCCCATTCCCATCGCCTAGTACGTGGCGACCTGTTCCACGGTCGCTCGTCACTGGTTACCGAATCTGAGTTCGATCAACGGTGGCTCCTTGTCCCCATGTTTCACCGTGGCGCCGAGGTAGACTGCGAACTGCGGCAGGGACCAGCTGCGCATTGGGACCATCGTCGTGAAAGTAGAGTGGCTTGAACAAGCTCATCATATGGCCAAACGAATGATTTACGCGCTCAACAAGCACAGTATCAGCCACTTAACAGTCGGGCTCTGCTCTGACGTCCCTGTGGCTCATTTACAAGTGCGCTGATGACTGCGAACCATCTGACTCTACGCAGCTATATCTTTTGATTCGCGCAAGGGCGGTTAGCCGAAGACGCTTTGGAGGCATGAAACACTGGGCTCTTCAGCACAATCTCGGAAAGCTAGTGGATGGTCCGAATCTGGCTACCCCCAATTGGGGAAAAGGCCCCGCGTGTTATTTCAGAATCATCGGGAACTCGACTTGCACATTTCGGTGAACTTTAAAAGCATGAAAGCACCTGAAGGCACCCAACTTGTATAAATTTGGGGTGTAAAACCTATATGGAGATGTGCCTCCGCCTCGTGTCATTCCCTCAACGGGCTCTCCAGGCTCTCGCGAGGTGGTAATTGATAATCGGGCCTACCCTACCCCGTTCGTAATGATTCCGCTAGGGACAGAAAGCCAACTCATGAAGGAGTATCTCATCCCTTTTAGAATCAGTCTCGAGTCACTCGAATACCAGGACTGAAGAGGAAGGTCCTTTGTCTTGCTATTTTCTTGACATCAGCTTCCACGCGGTCGCCGGTCAGAAATCTAATCCGCACTAGTTTACGTTTTCTCATCATGGGGTTTAACACGATCCAACCGGTTCATATGCCCCCAGCTTCGCTGGCAACAAGCTACCCAGACGTTACAGTTGTGTTTACCCTTTAGTTGATGGTTCTAACTTGCGATCATCGGTGAGTTGTCGTTTTTGGCTGTGTCCGTGACAGGGCAAGGACAGGGGTTAACCTCAATTCTATTGCCACTTCTCTGGCCCTTTATCGGAATTCGAGGATTGCGTCCATACAGTCAGTTACTGAATATACTTCGAGTTTTAGTATGTGTTCCCCAATACATTCAGACGACAATCCGCCGGCTTCCTGTAGTGCTTATTTTGACCAATTCAGTTGGTCAGTTCCGTGGGAGGGACCCACAGGTATAGACGCACACGCAAACTTCTCAGGGATGCTTCCTCTGATTTCACCTAGAGGTTTCTCTGTGGTCTTTAGCCAGTCACGGGTCCCGAACAGATCATCCTTGCTCCCTCCTTTACCCTAGCTTTCTCCTTTTCTCCGAGTGTTTTCAAGCACGCTGTCATCCAAGTCCGGACGTGATTCCTGCCACCATAGAATTTTGTCGCCTACTACGTCATTAGTATTGCTGGTGTGTTGATCGGGTACCACTAGAGGCAAAAACCTCTCAAGTCTGGTTGAATATATATCCTGACAAGCACTCTAGCGTGATGTTGACCACGTTGTCGAGGGAAGCCGTCGAATGTACAACATATATAGATGGGCGTTAACCCACGGTGCAAACTGTTGAGTGGAACAAGAATAGAAGCAGGGTGCATGATCACCGTAGGTTGTGGCGTGGTGGGATTAACAACACTCTTATTCTTATCCACGGTCGCAAAGATCAAAAATCCATCAGGTGCTATTATAAAGCCAAGGGGATCTTTTGAACCGATCCGTTTTGAGTGGATTTGATACCTGACACCTCAGCGATTCGAAGCTACGCCAAGCCGGTCGTGTATTCATAGCGTCCAACGAACATGTAGAGTTCGTGGTTGCACAGGACGAAGCGTTGAGTACGTTATTCGGCTGTGCATGCTCGTTACCACCATGGTGAAGAGTACAGAAGGCCGAAACAGTCGACGGGAACTCACATGCCTTTGCCTAGAATAACCTAGCCAAGAGCCTTCGGTTGTGAGACTCAAAACGTCTCTTTAAGCTTCTTGGCGACTTTGAGTCTCCAGAACTGGTTGTTGACGTGAATATCTCCAGAATATCACCGAGCCCTCGTCATGAACAACTGGGGTGTGAATGTTTGAGGCAATGAGCCAAACCTTTCGATGGTGATAACTCCGAAGGTGCAATCCGAGGTGAATCCAAATGTAAATCCTGTCACCTGTATCCGCGCGGTATCTCGCAGTCCGGGCCTCCATAACTCCCTTGCCTGTTTATTCAGGGTCTCCAGCACATACAGAGATAGATAGTCAAGTTAAAAAACCCATTGTGTCCCAAGAACTCTTCCTCACATTTTAGCCTTGATCAGACTCTGGACGCTGGCAGGATCAAGAAGCGCTTTGGGATAAGGGAGGAATGGAGTGCGTAGGTGTTCATTCCCGCCATCGACAGGTAGAACTTGGCCCGTGATATAAGCAGCTGCATCGCTGAAGAGGAAAATTGTCGCATTGGCAACGTCCTTCACGTCTCCCATACGTCCAGCTGGATGTGAGGAAGCCCAAGCCCCTGTGTCATCCTTCGGTGACAAACGATCCATGCCCTCCGTTCCAGCAATAGGGCCAGGAGCAATCACGTTCGAACGCACCCCATGGGGACCTTCTTCAATTGCCAAAACTGCAGACAGGGCGTCAACACCAGCCTTCCCAGCTGAGACGTGGACCTGGTATGGCGTGCCTACGTGGCAAGGTATGTCTTGGCTCGGGATTACGAAAGGAAGATCTACGTACCTCTGTAGTGCAGTGTCGCACTGACATGGATATAGGAGCCCTTCGAAGCACGAACATGCGGAAGAGTAGCTTTCACCGTGTTGTATGTGCCAATCTGAGGCATCGCGTGCATCAGTGACGACTGTTAGCATGTGGAGCATCTGATGGAACCTCACCGTATCAATCTCTACAACTGTACGGAAAGCGTTCTCTGAAACTCCGGAGATGGGTGCGAGGAAGTTGCCAGCAGCACCTAGGGGGGCAGTGTTACAGAGGGATACGCATGGGGAAGAAATCCACCTACCACAAATGACGAAATCAATCCTGCCGAACCGCTCAATCGTCTTTGCCACTGCCGCCTGCAATGTCTGAGGCTGTCTGACGTCAGCTTGGGTGGGAATGCAAGTGCGACCTGTGGCTGCGGATAATTCTTTCGCAGTTTGAGTGAGACGGTCAAGCCTATGTTCGGAAGCCACGCTTTCAGCCGCCATGGCACCTGGGCGAACCCATCAAGAAGCTTACTTTCGTCCAACAATAACTGCATCAGCTCCATGTCGCATCTGTAGGTATGAGACACCAATGTGATTACCCATTTCGGGGTTGGCCTTCACTGAAAAACTCACCATGCCTTCGGTCATGGCACGACATATCCCAGAACCACCCCCTGTGCAAAACAAAACCTTGCCTTTGAACAAGTCCGCCTTGAACACGGAAGTCGAATCGACTATAGGTTGGACATAAGCGGAGGGAGCCATAATGGTGGTTTGTGGAGGATTTTGGACAAGGAGAGTAAGTCAAGTCGACAACCAACGCAAGAGGTTGATTGGCCATGTCCGGCGTCGGGGATTGGTTTGCCGATTATGATATAGATGATGGCTTAAAATACGAAGGCTGGCGTGCCCGACTCCCATAACTTTATATGTTGAGTTTTGGTTCATTGAATATCACAAGCATCGTCATGTGTTTTCAAGCTCTTGCATTAATGGTCGGACCCAAGGTTTGCCCTTTGTGATGGGGACAGACCCTGAAGTATCAACCCGATATCACACGATATTGATAACTTGACTGCGTGAGTCGGTATGCCTTAGCGTTGCCAGTCATGTCGAAAGCAAGTGCGTTACATGAATTACTACTTGGGACGTCGATCATCGCACAATGTAATCCGAGCATTCAATATTCAATATTCAATATTCAATAAAGGACTTGATCGCAGGATTTGATAGCGTGGGCTATGAATACAGACCTTGATGTTGGTTTGAATGGTGCATTGTATTTTTGTCCTCGCGGTGATTGGCTACACAACAGTTCATCAACATCAACGAGTTTATCCTTTGTGAATAAGGCGTTTGACTAATCTCATGTCTTTCATATACATCTTGGTCTCAATACATCCACTTGACCCTCAGAAACATTAAATACCGAATTTGAAATCGCATCATACCGCCGGCAGCGTGATCGGAGTGGATATCGAATTCACTCTTTCGAATTCACATTTAGTTGGCCCCTTGCTCGAGTCCCTCGATTCGGCACATCATAATTCAGTCAGGATGGAGATCACTATTGGGGTAAAAAAGAAATGCTATATAAACTGTGTGGTACTCAGAATGTGTACTGGGAAACTGAAGATGATATAGATATGTGAACAGGGAGAGTCCAACGAACGGTGACCCATGGAATGGAGTATATGATACACGAGGAAAGATAGCAGCGCAGTGAATCAAGCGAAAGCAAGGCGAGATTATACAAACAGATAGCGTATGAATGACAGAAAGTGACGGAGATGCCAACAAATTCCCAGTGCGAAGCCCCAAAGGAGGGCTTACTCCCTGGACCAGTAACCATGTGAGGAGCTCGTTTCCGAAGCTTGCATACCTGGATGATTAAACGAAGAGATGCCAGGGACTGAGGTGATATTTCTTGATATACTGGATTGACGCGGAGGATAAGGGATATCCCGACTTCCCGAGTAGCTGGCGGGGCTGATAGACGGCGAAGGAACATACTGCCGGCTGTCATAATCCCGACTACCATGGGACGGCGCCTCGTAATGGCTGCCGTGAACAGGTGAAGGTGAGGATGAATACCCTGTCACGGTACTCTGGTTGGGTGTGAAAGGGGTAGTGAGCGCCTGAAACTGATAGGAACTCGACGAGGATGACCCGTTGGAGGCGTTTGAAGGTCCCGACGATGCCCACGAGTTGTGCGGTGAGGACGAGGACCCATATGTGTCTATTTTGGAGCCCCCCATTGGAATGATACGGTCGGGGTTACCGCTTGCTGGGGGCCAGGCGCATGCACGATCGATTTTGTGCTGTTGCCAGCTTTCAGTGGAGTTAATTGGTTCATAGAGTGAGGTGGAAGTTGGGGTTTGATAGGGATAGTTGTATGAGTTATGGTTCGCCTGGCCAAGACGAGAAGTCGCCATATCCTGGGTTAGGCGGTCCGGAGGCTGTGGATATGGGATGCGGGTGTCATGGGTAGAAGCTGGGCGAAAGCCATCTGAGGGTATGCTATAACGAGATGGCACAGAGCCATATCTGCCATGGCTATCATATGCTTGTGACACGTCGTGCGACATACGAGAGTAATGTCCACTGGGATCCAGAGCTTCCTCGTCCGTGTGCGAGGATTCTCCGAGGTCGTGTCCCCCGATATCATCCAGCTGTGGGTTGTCCAGTTGCCGGAGACCACCTATGTCACCCCGTCGATTCTTCTTCCTCGTATTGTTGGGTCGGCGTCGGTAGACATAATCGGGGTATTTCGAGTTGAAGTTTTCTTTCAGAATCTTTGCTTGATCAAGGTAGAATTGCTTTTCGGACTGTGGGCATTGTATGGTTAAGCCATGTTTACCGAATGTCACTGACCATGCTTACCATTGGCATAGTGGTCCACTCCTTGCTTAACAGCTTACTGATTTCGCCCGTACGCATAGACTGATTCTCTGCTGATACTTGAGGCCGCCTTCGTCGAGCGAATATCATAAACGCGTTCATGGGGCGTTTGGGTGTGCCGTCCGCATTGAGGGTTTGTGAGGTCAAAGTGACATCCTCTGTTGAGTGGTAGTGAGTCCAGGAGATAGCAAATGAATACACACGGGCGCGAACCTTCAATTTCGGTTTCAGTTTTGTGTATCCCGGAACTACCATCGTCGGAGCCCGACAAGGACTGAGCTCGGTCGTCTGGCCGCTCTATACCTGAGGGTGGTAGGAGACCATCTCCGTTATCGTTGGGTGCCGAGCGCGGTGTGGAGGACGGATAGGTTGGATCGTATTGGGTCATGGTAAGGAGTGAGTTGATGGCAAGAATAGAATTGAGGAGGAGAGCCTAGTTATGAATGTTGATAGTTAAGGTAAAGGGAAAGCGAAGCGAGAACGCCTGGCATCCATCCAGTCGCGGGGTGATCGGCACGGCGTGAGTCTCAGATAGATCGGTGTAGTGACGGGCGGAACGAAATGCGGATACAACCAGAGTTTGTGGTTAGAACTGCCCTGCTGTACCCCAAGAGTCCAACTGCCCTCTTTGTCTCTCCCAGTTCAGAATCGAGATGTTGACGTATGATCCCAGGGAGTGGGAGTGGGCAAACCCATACAAATCCATTCGATCGACGATCCGGTTCGTGCCCCAACTCACCGCTTGGCCCATCTTCGCCAAAGCCGGCTCACAAGGCACAGTCCAACGGATTCCAATCAACTCGAAATCTCCTTCCGAAGAAGTACTCGCGATACGTACCGGAGCTTGGGATTGCAGCCCTCGGCTGAAACCGAGCAACTGACCTGAGCGCCCATAAACCCCAAAAGGCTCGGAGCAGGAACCTCGTGATGTTTCAGAACAGCTGCTTGCTCTTCTTCACAGCCATCACCACCAGACATTTGTGGCGCAGTTAAATGAGTGAAAATCATGCCAGGCAGTACCATTTCTCCTTCGCACTGTGCTAGTTAGGCACTCAAGATGAGGCGAGCCTGTTTATTACACACGCTAGAGAAAATTTTAGACGATCGGATTTGTGAGGAGGAGTTTCCTTACCCAGTGTTCCCTCAGGGTCAATTCATCTCGATCCAGGTTTTGACCTCAGATCGGAGCAGGGATCTATAGGGAAGCCCTGACTGACCCTGGTCCGTTTGCAACTGCACAGGACTGGTTTCCTGATACCTGTTCCATTGTTCATTCCCGGCAATTGTGAGCTTGAGTGAGGGATGCGTCACTATAACTTCACATCCGTACTCTCAGTCCAATCAAGCCCCCAAGAATTTTAAACTCTAGAAGGGATATCCAAGGGTGGGGGTTTGACGTGTGACAGGGTGCCACGGCTTCAATAGCGAAACCGAGAGTACTTGGAGACATAAGGCTGTGCAAGAGTTGCGGTTCCGAAAGAAGCGGGTCGAGATCTCATCCATATATGTGTGATCGCTTGGAGACCACAGAAAAAAATCGATTCCCTTTCTGCAGCGTCTTCGTCCATTGTGATCTCCCATGGTTAGAGATAGTTTCGTGAGCAAGGACAATAACTACGAGTTGATAATATTCACGTAAGTTAAACACCGAAATTCAGCACTGACTTGCAAAGTTTTACATCAGTCGTTAGAACCCGTAGACTCAATTGGTAAGCACTGAAGTTTCTGGAAGCTAAAAACACGTTGAATGAGGAGCTAAAGTATGGATGCCGCCACTAATTACCACGAAAATACGAGATGTTTCACGGGTTGTCATGATTGCCTCACGTTTAGAGTGAGGACCCCTGCCGACTATCACTGGGTAATCGTCTGTGACAGCACCACAAAAGTAGGATTCAACGTCTATCACTCTTGTGCTCGTGGCCACTCGTCGGAAGGTTATATATAGCGAGAAGTAAGGCGCTGACCGTGTAGGTGGATAGTAATGCTGCCGACAAGAGAGCGGTACTTGTGCATAATTAGAGCTCGTAAAAAAGCCAGCCTTTGCCCGGTGTGGTGGCACGCCATCAAGGACATATTTGCAGGGAATCTTGACGTAATTGCAGCCTGCCATGCACAAAGCAATCCCGACGGAGACTGGGTCAGAGACCCAGTGCCACTCTAGGTGATGTAGTATAAGTCACCCCCCAAAATCACATATGGTCCTCATTTCATCTACAAAATCCCTCCACTCGTCGGTACTAGGTACGGACACCCCAGAAAATTATAGACTTGGATACAGACCAACCCTAGCTCCCCGCACCAAGGGAAACAGGCACACACAAACCCCGTTCGCGCCAAACCCGTCGCGTAACGTTGCCAATAGATTCAAGTTTTAGGGTGGACCATTAAGGTATGACAGACCGTTCTAGTTCTTTGTTGGAGTAGGCCAGTAAAGCGTTGATTGAGTTCATTCACGGCGGTAAACGGAATTCCAAACATCCCCTTGATGGTTAGAAGTGTGCGTACTTGGTGAGATTCCAGATCTCATGTTGTAGACGAGGGTGCGTCCTCTGTTAGGCCATGAAATGCAATGTCCGAGGGCGCATACGCAACGTGGGCGGGAGTGAAATGAAGGACTGGCAACTGCCCAGACAAATGGGATGTCACACTGGTGTGACGCGGTAGGTTCGGAGGAGGTTCCGTCACCACTAGATCGAAGATAAGACGCCATCATACGACTGGAAATAAGCCTCCCTTTTATTAATATGAAGGACAGACATACGGACGCAAGTGAGTTAAGCTTCGTCGTTGGCAGTCCAACTGACTAGTTAACGGTTTTTACTGCAGATTTCCCTCGGACTGCCGACCAGCGAGTGTACCACCTGGGTGTGCGACCTGGAGAAGTGGCCAATCGAATTGTAGTCTCCCCCTTCGCTGGACCTACGTGATAGATATTTACAACTATTGGACAGATAAGCGTTGGATCACCCTCTAGGGCCAGGTTGGTTGCGCAGCACCTCGACAACACTCCCCCGCCTTTTGAACTGTTTTCCGAACGAGGATTTTTGACCATCACTGGTCGGTATTCGGGTGTTCCAGTCTCCATCGTTAGCATCGGAATGGGGAGCCCAAATATGGACTTCTTTGTCCGTGAAATCCGTGAATGCCTTCGAGGCGACATGATCGTTGTTAGGTTCGGATTGCGCTTCGTTTCTCGCCAAATGGACTGTAGTAACCAATATAATAGACTTGGATCTTGTGGTGCGCTGACTGATGCCCCTGTTGGCTCGGTTGTGGTTCCAAAAGCATGTGTTGCCGTCAACCGTAATGTCGACTTCGACTTCGTCCACCCAGAGAACAGTAAGGAAGAGCCCGCCTACAGGATCAGTAAACCGGTACATCAATTTGTCATCATCTCAGAAAAAAAAAAGAAAAAGAAAAAAAGAACAATGCGCTCACCTCGATCTAGGTCCCGGCAGACCAAACCCTTCACGCGAAGGTGGGTTTCCTCGTATGCGTATGACCGTATTCTTATCGCTGGAAAAACCAAAATCTTGGCTCCGCAGCTTGTGATTGCTCTCGGCGCCGTGAAGCCTGCTGACTGGACAAAGCCCATACTTCCTGGAACGGTTAACGCATCGGCAGATAGGTCAGAAAAAATCACCACGCACCCAACAGCTGACACTGACAAAAGCCTCCATTAAGCTTCTATTCCTCGCAGGGAAGACAAACCTCATTTCCGGACCATAACTCCGATCTCATCAAACAACTCCAAGCCTCCAATGCTGATCTGGCGACACTAGAGGTTCGTCACATCAGTCTTATGACCGATGGGTGATTCTTCATAATCCTTCTTAGATGGAAACTTTCCACCTCTACCACCTTGCAGCCTGCTGGACTGGCCGCACAAATGCCAGGCGTGAAGAGGCCCCACCTCTCACTACGACACCCGTCCGACCCGTAATGACTGGACCAACTTCCGCCGCTCAACACGCGCACGCCAACTCGCTGGTGTCGGGAAATTCCATCATAAGAGCCGCCGCGGTTCAGATGGTCTTTGCTTCCCGGCTATCCCAGGATTTCATCACGCCAGACCAGGTGACTCGGCTGGAGAGCTGGACAGGAAAGGTAGGCAGGTCTTCCGAACTTGTTCCACAATGTTTTGCTAGACGGGTATATCATCAAGGCCGTTTTGGATGCACTTGCTGGGTTTGAAATAGCTCCTGAGGTGCGTGGATCGAGCGAGTGGCTCGGGAAGAATGGGTCAATCGCTGACACGGGTGTATGTTTGTAGCGGTTAGAGGACGGGCATGGCAGTGTCTGGGAAAGTCAGCAGTGATTCTTTCTGAGCAATGGAACTATTGTTTATGTATACAATTCAAATTTGTCGCTTAAGGGGACCTGTTGGTAAAAAATACAAACAGGGTCCACCATTATGTACGCAAAGTTTGTCCACAATCATTTTCCATGACCGAGAAATCCAAGTACGACCTGGGACCCAGTTCCAGAGCCAAAGATCTATGATTATCCACGTGAGACTCTGGAGGTGAAGTGGGACAACGAGAGTCAGAAATTTGTTATCAAATCTTCCATGCTGTAATGGCACAGTCAAGGTGACCGAGGAACAAAAGACTGTATTCAAAAAAGTTAAAAGCTCCGGTTCTTCGCGAAAATAGACTAATTCTGGATCACCACCATATGGCACCCAAGACGCCCAACGATCTGAACGATTCCGCCTCCACCTGACCAATCCACCTACAATCCTCGATACGCGATACAGGATATGCGTGTGTTGGGAAATACTTCGCGTAACATCAACGCCAGGAATAGCACTTGGCAACGCGCTAGCCATACTCTGCGGGCTCCTCAATCCAGAAGCAGGTGGGGACTGACCCTGGTGGTGGCTCTTTTGTAGCGGAAGGATGACCCTATCCTCTGATGCCAGCTCTGTCTCCCCCCTGCTGTTGCCTGATACTTGGCCCGACGTCGAGGTAAACAGCGCCCCATTCAATCCATCCCTGGGGTACCCATGGGTACTCGTAACCGCGCAAGGCATAGCTCAATATATCTATTCCTGGCCCCAACCAATCCTAGCAAACACGCGACCTCCACGTCGTTACATCCCCACAACGTTAATGCCTCAAGCCTGGGACCAAATTTGACGTCGCATCGCAGTGGTGGCGCCAATTTGAACATGAATTGAACCAGTACGAGTTCCTATAAACACTGGAGTAGTGTTCCCACATTGTGACATATCTCAAGGGTAAATGAGCTCTCAGTGGCACCCAAAGAAAGCTTTTATAACCCGACGTCCGACGGTATATTCAACACACACAAGGTGAGATGTGTCAGTTTTGACAGGCGCGAATCCCGAGAGATGGCTGTGAGAGCAGGAAGTGGGGAAAGTTGTGGGTCTTCATCGGTACCGCTTTCGGATTCAATTGCGAAGTTGGCAATCTCCACCTTCTCCAAAGCGCGGAAGAGGAATTTACTGTGCACATATTTCATGGAATCCGAAGCTCCCATGCACTTTAAATTGAGCCCTTAAGCTGCGGGTACTCGATGATGCGAGAGGGGCTCATAGATTGGTGGAATTAGAAAGTGGAGTCGCTGGAGGACGCTGATTGTTGAGGTCCGTCGAGCCAGATGACGACTTTGACTAGTGAGGGAGCATAGAGGAGGGGCACCAGTCTTGTGACCTGTTTGACTTCAGGATCACTCCAGTCGAAGGAGCGCAGGTGCGGGAGAGGAATCTTTACATCCATAGACATTACGTCAAAAACTGGGATAGTGTCGAAAATGACCAAGTCCTCCAACCGAGGGGTATGGAACAAAAATATGCACAGGGCAGACATTGGGGAGCCACGGTACACTCAGATGTGACCTTTGTGCAAACGACAGTCCCAGGTGGGTGAGATCGGCGAATATTTGGGGGGTAGGCAAAATGGTATGAGGTGGCTGGCTTTGAGGGACCTAATGCAGCATGGATTCTTGAATGCGTCGGGAGGACTGAATTTCCCTTTGCCATATGTATAGTCCTCACCAAAGTCCAGGCTGCGCTAATCATAGCGAGCGATAAGGCCACAGACATAAATTCCTGAAGCTATTCGGTCAGAGCACCATGGGTCGAATGTACGGATACGGCAGAAATGTGCTTCCAGTTCTGCTATGACATCTTTCATCTACTGGGCATCGTCCTCCGGAATATCTGATGAAACGCGATAGATGATGTGCAATGGAAGTTTAAGGGATCTTCGAAAATGCTGACGGATGGACCCATGAAGGGACATAAAGGACCATATTTCTGGAGTTGAGGTAGCCGTCTTGTACCACGAGCAGCAAACATGGGATATGCGGAAAGGAGCCGATGACACAGACACTTTGCTAGTAAGCCTTTGTTCTTCAAACTATGACCCAGCGACCAACGGAAAATCGAACGAGGGTTTCTGAAGGCATCCGGTAGACGGGTATGCAAAGATGATCTAATTCCTCCCGTTAGGCCGCCAATTTCTCGTGTTCGCGTCGAACTGAAGCCTGTAATACTCGCATGTCGTCAATGATAGTTTGAAATTGGGCTTCCTGTCGCCGTAAGATTTCCAACCAGGCGTCGATAATTGCAGCTTTTTGAACGTATTCTTTGTTAGGTAGCACCGTCTCGCTCAAATTATCGGAATAGTTATGAAAATAAAGCGGAGTGGAGGTTGTCGCACTTCCGTGACAATTGATGTGAATATTTTTGCCGCGTTCTCCAAAATGTCAGGTGACGCATTATGTCAGCGCTCAATTTAATTATGTATCCCTTCTCAAGCACCTCTTTCACACCCCTGCCTACTGAACTGAAGAAGCAGTAGTTTAATACAAAGTGGCTTTTGACGAGGAAACCTCATAGCTGCAGTATCTACTACCGTCCAGCCGTCCAGTGTACAAAAGCCCATAGATAGTTGGTAACGCAATTCTTTTCTCACAGTCGCGACTTTCGCGTCGCGTAACTTTGGAAGCCTTGTGGCCAGGTGGTCAGCAGGGTGTTGGAGCAGGTGACACTGCTTCGACAGGGTCATGGTCGCGGCTTATAAAAGCATAATGAAAGAAGGTCTGCCTCTGCTTCCCACTGAAAATGTATCCAAAATTTCAGCTGGTCGGGCAATTCCTCCTGCTGCTGCAAGCAGTGTGTGCAAGACCAAAATCTCCAACTTCTCAAACTCAACTGACTCCTGGTCTATTTGAAACGTTTGAGTCTGGTTTTGGGGCCGATGAGCCGGCCTGTCCTGGTGAGTTCTGGGCATCTGTTCCACAAAAATGATTATCTCTGACCAGAAAGAAGGCTATGTCATTGATGCTGTCACGGAACGACGCAACGGGCTAGTCGCGCAGCTTTCACTCAATGGCACATCATGCAACAAATTTGGACACGATGTGGCGCAACTCACCCTAGAAGTCACTTATGAAACAACGGCCCGGTATGTTTGGTCGTCGGGATGCATTAAGCCAAGAAGCTAACTTGGGGTCACCTTAGACTTCATGTCAAGATCAGCGATGCAAATGACGAACAGTATACCGTCCCTGACTCCGTGTTTGAACGGCCTCCCCTTACCAAAAACTTTAACGCGAAGAATGGGGATTTACAGTTCAATTATCAACGATCACCTTTCGCTTTCTGGATAACTCGTCGTTCTGATCCTCATGCTGCGCCAATATTTGACACTCGATCAATCTCGCTGCCGGATACCCCAACAGAGGCTACCGTCTCTAACGGTGACAGCATTTCCCTGCAGGATTTCGGCATGAAATTCGAAGACCAGTACCTTGAGGTCCGTTCCTGTTCCCACTCGCAGGAACTGCCATTCATCAGTTATCTCTAGCTAACGTCTGCCCTTCCACTCGATACCAACGTATATGGATTAGGCGAAGTCGTCGCTAGTTCTGGCTTCCGCAGAGCTATCAGCACAGATGGAGGCACTCTTCAAACCATGTGGGCACGTGATATAGCAGACCCCATAGATGAGAATGTGTAAGTCGTCGAGGACATCTTGATTATGAAATGTATAGAATCTAACCATGCGCTAGCTATGGATCTCATCCAGTGTACATGGAACACCGCTTCGACCCAGGAACCAACAAATCTCAATCTCATGGTGTCTTTCTTCTTAGGTTTGTGTATCATTGGCTCCAACGTTTATACCAGTCATTTACTTTGCTTACCAGCGCTGCCGGTTCTGATATACTCCTCTTGACGCCGAAGAATGCCAACACCTCCCTAATCCAATACCGCTTGATTGGAGGCATCTTCGATTTTTACTTCATGTCGGGACCAACTCCTCAGAAAGTGATCGAGCAATACGGGGAGGTTGTTGGGTTACCTACATGGCAGCCCATCTGGGGGTTCGGTTTCCATCTCTGCAGGTTCGTTCACCGACCACATTCCTGCAATCTGAGCCATAAGAGGACTGAAACCCTTATCAACTGGGGTGACAACCCCTGTGACTAATCTAGGTGGGGATATCAGAATCTGAATGAAACCCGAGACCAAGTGATCAAAATGAGGGAGGCAGACATTCCTCTTGAAGGTAACTCGAAAAGTCAATCTGTCGTAATATCAGCTGACACAGATTTGGGGTGTCGATCCAACTCAGTTATGTGGAATGACATTGATTTATATCATGCTGTACGAGATTTCACGACTGATCCCGTCAGCTATCCTGGAGAGGATGTACGAGCGTTCATCAAGGAACTAGTAAGTGAAATTAAACCCATCAAACGCGAAAAGTAACATTTATCCTTCGCAGGGCAACAACCACCAACACTGTTCGTGGACTATTCCCGCCTCTAGCTCAGATCCGCTAATAGTGTATATCTACTCTTACCAGACATCCCAATTGTTGATGCGGCTATTCCGAAACAAGTCAACTCGAGTGATATAGTACGTGCTCATACCCTGGTGGGACGCCTTTTGGTTGACAAATACAATCAGTATGATCCATATACGGAAGGTGTTCGAAGGCGAGCTGATACATTCTGTCCCACTTATCGCGCTAATACGTTGCCTTAGGAATGTCTTTATCACCAATCCTGACGGGTCGGAATACATAGGGCAAGTATGGCCTGGATATACCGTGAGTTAAGCTTGATCGTATGATGCTCTTGTTGACTTGCATTCTAGGTTTTCCCTGATTGGTTCCAGGAAGCAACACAAGACTGGTGGACCAGCGCTTTCCAGAACTGGTCTCGGGCAGGAGTAGAATTCTCTGGAATATGGCTGGATATGAATGAAGCTAGTTCTTTTTGTGATGGTTCTTGGTGAGAATTTTCCGAGAGGAGGGCTCACTCTTCCTTACCGCCTTGTCATTCTTGTAGCGGGACCGGCGCCAATCTCTCAAACACAAGTCCACCATTCATCCTTCCAGGGGATCCTGGCAACCCTGTGCTCGGTAGGTCATCCCCAGTACTTGATTGATGGGCAACAAGCATTGAATCCTTCCTTCAGATTACCCTGAGTGGTGAGTCTTTCGGCGCAAACCAATCCCCAGACTGGACTGCCTCACAACGAAAATATCCTGGCAGTTACAACTCGAGCATTTTTGGCCCCAGTGGGAATATCACTGTCAATGGTCAATTAACATGCCAGGATTCTGGCTCTGGACAGCTTCTCCACAAGCGAGGGTTGGGCGCGGGACATCAGCAAGGGGTGGACCTCAATACTCCCCCTTACGCCATTCACAATGGTAAGTGAATTGCATGCCGCCGCTCCGGACGGCATTACGTCTTTCGTTCCTTCTCAAACAGATGCTTCTGGCAGGCAATGGCCGACTTTCCATCCACGCACTAGCTACCAATGCAACTCACGTGGATGGGCAGGTCGAGCTGGATGTACACAATCTTTGGGGTTTGATGGAGGAGAAGGCTACGCATGCTGCGCTTCGTCACGTCCTCCCCGGCAAACGTCCTTTTTTGATCAGCCGCTCGACCTTCCCTTCTTCTGGCAGGTGGACTGGCCATTGGGTAAGAAAATGCATCACTTTTCCACGAAACCTAAATCTAAACTTTCTCGCCTCATAGCTGGGCGACAATTTCAGTTTATGGTCTTATCTCCGTTTCAGCATCGCAGTGCGTGGGACCCATCCGTTCGAGACATCTCGCTAGGACTAATCTGTTCACGTGTTTGTGACTCGACCAGGGCGTTCTCCAGTTCCAATTGTTCCAGATCCCATTTGTTGGGGCGGATACCTGCGGGTTTAGTATGTTCATGCAAAGCAATCAATCACCTGCGTAGGAGAACTGACGTATTTCCGACAGATGGCAACACTGACGAAGAGCTTTGCAACCGCTGGATGCAGGTTTCTGCCTTCCACCCCTTCTATCGCAACCACAACATACGAGGCGCCATCTCCCAAGAGCCATATCGGTGGGAGAGCGTAGCCAACGCTTCCCGAACCGCCATCGCCGTACGATACGCCCTCCTTCCATACTGGGTACGTCCAAAAACCCACTGGCTGTGTTCCTGCCTCATGTTGTTTCAGTATACTCTTTTTGCAAACTCGTCGCAGTTTGGAACACCCCCTGTCCGAGCGCTATTTTTTGAGTTTCCTGATGAACCTGAACTCTTCACCGTTGACTCACAATTTCTCGTTGGGCGCGACATCCTCGTGACCCCCGTCCTCCAACCCAACGTGTCCACTGTCGATGGTGGGTTATCTTTAGTCTCGCCTATTAGGCATCGAGAAATCCACCGCTAACTCCGCTGTATACCTAAAGGCATCTTCCCTGGCCGCGGAAAGGTGACTTGGCGGGATTGGTACACTCATGAAGTTGTCAATGCCTCAGCCGGTCAGCCGACCACGCTGTCCGCACCGTTGGGGCACATTAACGTTCATATCCGGGATGGGTCAGCTCTCCTTCTCCACTCCGCGCCGGCTTACACGATCGAGGAAACGCGCCAAGGTCCATACTCTCTCCTCGTTTCACTCGCCTCCGATTTCCAGGCCTTTGGTTCGGCTTACGTCGATGACGGAGATAGCTATCCCCCCGGTCCTCACAGGACCTTAACGTTCGCTTCCACTAGAGGCGAACTCCGTATATCTAGCCGTGGAACTTTCAACATTGCGCAGAAGCTCCAGCGTGTCACTGTGCTCGGGGTTCCAACTCGCCCTCGTTCTGTGACTCTCGACGCTAGAAGAGTGACCGAATGGACCTATGACGCTGCTTTGGACAAGCTCGTGGTAGAGGTGGAGTTGGACCTCAACCAAGAGACAACCCTGAAGTGGGAGTAGACCTTGGTTTCGGGTGGGACTCATCCTTCTTATGTCTTGTTCGACACAGCCACTCCCTGTCAACTGAAAACCTCTGTACTACCGATGAATTGTTCGTGTACCTTTCCCTTTCAATGGAAGTCTCCATCAACTGCTGTTGGAATCAAGAAAACCAAATGCTTTCAAATTAAAATCCACCCTGAGTATATATAAAGTTGTATGATGACTGCCCCAAGTGTTATAATACAACTAGAATGGATTCATGCTGACCATCCAATGTTTGATTTCCCGCCGCCCCCAAGTTAGTATGTCTGCAAAAATATACAAGTAGACCAACTATAGAATGATACCGTGGGTATTAACAAATATTTAGGGTAGTGGTGGAAAGAAAGGGGATTGTGACGGTTTGTCGACAGGCAAGTGTGACCACGAGTCAAGGTTTCTCATGACATTGGTCTCGGTCAATCTCGACCATCACTCCACAAGCTTCTAGCGCAGCCGAAAGAGCACGAATGGTATCCTTGGTTTCAACGATGTTGGGATCAAAATCAGCACCTGTGTTCTTGATCTTGTCGGTGGCGTTGATGCCACTTGAGATCTTGTTATCTAAGAAGGGCCCAAAAATAGCCCACCACACCGCATTAGAGAGGTCCAGATTGCTTAGCAAGGGAATCAAGATTTAGGATTTGAACGCTCACCTTGCGAAGGAGAGGTAGTCTTAACGTCAACCTCAACATCGGAGTCATCTGACAGTGACGAGAGCGACGACAAGTCGCTGAACGGGTTTTGGGGCCGCAGGTCCCTGGAATACACAACCACCGGGCAATATAACAAATACTCCTTGCCAACAAACCATCGGGTTGCGCTGTCTTCGCCCTCAACGTTTTTGCGAATCCGACGAGATCTTCCTCTCTCATCCAGTTCCTTGATTATAGGATTCCTGCCGAGTCTCCATGAAGGTTGATATGCACCAACGAACGTCCGCGTAGCAGGTAGGTCATCCTCCACGTATTCTTGGGGCGCCGGTCTTTTGTATCCCTCGACAGCATTCGCAACAACTACTGCATCCTCGTCAGGGCCTGCGAAACCGGTGGCGATCTTGTGTCCATCAAAATCATATATACTTCCCCAGAAAGAGAATGGACCACCGATATCGTCAACAGGCTCAGGTGGCGGCAAAGGAACAATGGAGGACAACGCTAAAGGGGGCGTTCTTCGTGGCCGTGGTGGTTGAGCCACAGGCACAGCTGGCGTCGAGCATCCCTTGGGCACCTGTCCCAAAGAAATCCTGAGGCTGACATAGTCTTCCCCGCGTTTCCGGGAGCAAATGTCGCAGTTGCATATATTGCGGCAAAGTGGGCATTCAAAGTCGTCCAGCTGTAAACGAAATGAAATCGATGGGTAGCTATAACGACATTATTAGTAACCAGAGACAGAGAGACCGATATAAAAGATATGTACCGAACAGAGATACACCGAATGCAAAATTTTTTCCCGCAGAGGCATGTCATTTTCAGCCAGGACGTTTTGCGCCTGCATTGATGACAATAAGACTCTTCCTCGCCGCATTCCCATTCCTGTGCACGGGGAAGAGAGATAGGATCCTTTGCAGGTGCTGATGCCGATGCCGACGTTGATCTCGCTGGCAACGGTTCTGCTTTAGGGTATTTCCTTATAATGGGACCGGTTCGTCTCGCTCGCCGCGAAGGTCGTGAGTCCTCAGGTTCCGAAGATCCAATGAAGTCCTCATCCGATGTCGATGTAGTCTCGAGGTTCTGCTGAACTTCTGCCTCCTCGGCCTCAACTTCATCTCCCCCGAAGGCCTTGGCACGTGAATTTGAGAATTTATGCTCGGCAAGTGCCAAAGATGTCGAGTGTGAACTGATCGGAGGTCCAACCTCAGCTTGAGGCACGCAGCTACCCACCTGATGATCAGGAAACTCGGGGATTCTTGAGGTTCTTCCAAATTTGTAGGATAACGGTGTTAGCCCGGGCCGGGCAGGAGCAGAGGGCGATTGCGATCGTGGTGGCCTTGAAGAGCTTGAAGATACGCTTGGAGATCGAGTGATCGGGGACCCAGCAATAGGTTGATGTCCCACCTCCGCATCCAACATCTCATTATATATGTTCGCCTCGAGCGTCCCCTTCCCGACCTCCATGACCTGTTCACCATCCGCCATCCCACCCAATTTCAATTTCAAGTCTGTCTCGTTAAGATAATTGCTGCGACTATCCTCATGACCACCATCCAAAAATGCCGGATTAATTGTCATAACTTGTTCGCCCTTCTCCCCATCCAACGACACTCTATTTGGACCATGATACGAGGCAAATGCATCCAAAGGATGAAACATAGAGGGGCCATCGTTTGACAATGAAGAAGTCAAAAAGAAGTCTGTGTTCGACTGAGAGCGGAACGGGCTCCCATCGGCGCGGTAGAGTGTTGAGGATGGAGATGCAAGGTTAGGGATGATAACTGGTGCTCCCGCAGCGCTGGGTCCTTCCCCAGAGTCCCGCGGCCTATCCAGCAGCTCCATATCGAAGACCGTGTGTTCCTCCAAATTTAATATTTCATGCAGACTGACAGGATGGTGCGAGCCCCCAAAAGTGTTCGTTGGAGAGTACATGATCGGATCGCAAAATTCGGTTGCGGCGATGGGGGACAGAAGCGTGTTATGGTGTTGACCCGGGCTGGCCGGTGTTGGATCGATAGCTTTTTGCTTGCCCCGAGCCTTTTCAGAAAGGTATCCCGGAGGCTCGGACAACTGAACAGAAGAGGGTTGCGGTAGCTGAGGCTGGCTAGAGGTCTGAGGCACCGTTCGATTAGCTTGCACCGAGCAGGAAGCTGGTAATGGAGTGGCGGCGGTGCCTCCCTTCCCCTCTTTCACCTTACGCTTCCTCCTCGTACTGGCCGTCTTCTGAGACCTTAAAACCTGCGAAAGATCGATTTTAGGCACTGGCGTAGCAGGTCGCTCGTACGCAGTATCCATGGATCCCGGACGAGGCACAACCGTTCGGGGCACAATACTTGGTTCCCTTCCCTTCCGAGAAGCGTCCAGCATTTCCTTCACATCTTCCTGGGACCCCTGGTTTCCTTTCTGTTCCTGCATCGGTTGAAGTTGGAAATCTTCCTGTTCCTCCTCGTCAGATGAACATCCCTTCCACAGCACACTTCCTCCAACGTCAAACCTGGCTTCCTCTTCGCCTTCGTCGGTAACTTCGCTTCCAGCTCTAGAGAAGGACGAATAACTATCCCAACTAAACCCGTGTGACTTGATGCATTTCTTGCCCGCTCGCATGTCTGGTGCTGACCATTCATCTGGTCCAATCTTCAACGCGTTTCGAACGAATCGAGTGTGGAAGTAGGTTACTGTTGGTGAATGGTGGCGCACGGCATGGACTTTGAGCCTTCGGATTACAGGCTCCTGGGGTGATAAGGTCGCGGCGGTGCTCTTGATTGCAGTGGTCGGAGGAGGTTGCGACAAGTCTCGGAGGGCGGATATGGAGGCACTGGAAGCGGGCGCGATAGAAGTGCGTGTCAGATTGGGTTTCGATCGCTTCGGAGGAGGGGAGGAAATAGCAGATGACGAAACTTTTGGCAGTGTCGAAGTTGAATGAACAGAAGGCGATGGGGATTTCCGTCGAGAAACATCGGCCATATCCGCGGGCATTCCAGACAGCAACGTTTTCCGCGAAGGTGTTCCGTTCGGATGACGCATTGACAAAGTCGATAGGATGGATTTCTTCTGTTGGCTCGGTTGCTGAAATGTTGTATGATCCGCCACTGGAATTGGTGCCACCTCCTTCTGTCCCTTCGCATTCTCCCTCACCTTTCCTTCCCGTTCCTTCGTTACCTCCTTAGCAGATACTTTTTTCTTGTTCTTTTCCTGCCCCAAGTTCCTCCCGGTCTTCCTCTTACGCTCCCTCTCCTCCGAATACACCCTCCTTTTCCGACTTAACCCATACTTTGAAGCTCCTTCACTGCGCTCACGTTTACCTGAACGTTCAAAATCCCGTTTAGCGATTTTCAAAGGCCAATAATCCTCCTTGCGCCGCCCCGGCGGCAATGGCGGAACTTCTACGTATGCCAGATGCGTAGGTCGTTGTTGTGAGTTTCGTTTACCGGGTTCCTGAGAGGGTGACAGGGGAGGCGTGAAAAGGTCGTATACGGATGTAGATAAAACATGATTTGGGCCATGAATAACTGATGTAGAGCGCGCAGCTGAACGAGGGCGTGAGGATGGGGCTGGAGATAAGGAAGAGACTTCAAGTTGTGCTGATATGGTAGGCGGGGTGGCGGGTTGAGAAAATTCTGCAGTCTTTATTTCAATGTTAGCTTAGCATAGAGCGTAACAGTTAGAAGGCACATACTTCAAAATCGAGGTCATCGATGCTCTCACCGTCAGCATCGGCACTTGTGAACTCATCTTCGTGGTCATGATCAATGTTGAATGGTTGTAGATTGGGGGACGACGAAGGCGATGGAGAAACGGAAGACGGAATCTGCAGTCATAATCAGTGCCATGAACTTGGATTGCGAATCAAATTTCAATCACCGTTTGTTGAGATGTATCAGGTTCCGAGGGAGGAAGCCTAGGTGAAGGAGGTGTACGGCGTTCAGCTGAGGGTGAAACAGGTGAAGTAGCGTGGATGTTAAGTTGTTTGTGTTTCCCAACAGGAAGTGTAGGCGATTGAAGCGACGATTTGGGCTTGAAAATAATCAAAATGAAAAATGAGGATACTGCAAAAGATGATATTAGTGTCACAAACATGATTATCTGTTGCACTGGAGGCGGCATTGGATATCGTCGGTATTCTCAAAGCTGATTGAGGTGGCTATTCACAACATGAACAAAAACCATGTTGTAATAATGAAAATTCGACACACCTTAAACATAGGTTGTTCAAAATAGTATGTCCGAGCGGCAGTGTCAGGTATTGCCCTAGCATCCCCGTTCCCGTTTAGTCCTGTAGCAGGAATCGGCACCTTAGAAGGCAAAATCATAGACGGCATTCTCGTCAACGTTAAATTCAAAGCACTGGGCAACTAAGTGAAGATGTTTTAGTCGATAGTCCAATGCCAGCAATGTAGGAACACCTGCAGCTTTCTCAACGGTGGGAGGTACTTTCATGCCCTTCGTTCCTGCCGCCTCTCCCGTCAATGCTGGCCGAACTGGAGGAACTACATGATTGGAATTCCGCGAAGGGTGCAAGTTCTTTGTAGAATTATTATAGTGGTGCGAATAGATCGAGTCTGAAGGTACCTGGATGCCATTTGACCGAGCTTGAGAGTTCAGAAACAACAGGTTTTGTGAGGATGACGGAGGATGACGACGTGTAGGCAACTGGGATGAATTTGTCCTCCCTTCAATACGTATACAAGGAAGCGAAGAACATACAGCTCTCTTTGCGCCAGGTGTGTCTTGCTTGTCACACATAGGGCCCGATTGAGCAGGCAAAGAGACGACAGAGCCAGTGATCTGCGTAGCCCAGGGTCCAGACGTAGTGAGCTTCTTCGCGTTCTGAGAGTAAGGTAACGGATATGCCTGGATCGCGTGCATCAATAACTAGTTGTCACCGATGGACGGACTATTATAAACATAGGCACTTCTGACCTACCTGATCTTGAACGCGACCATTCGAAGTTAACCTGATGGGATGCCCTTGACCATGGACTGAAGCTGTAGACTCAGAGCTGCGGGTCTGGAATACAGGGGCAATCAAAGCATCTGATACTTGGCTGCCTCGAGTAATTTCGCGGGCGGTGACATCCCGAGAATGATTAACACCATTTGCCTATGTGATAGTTAGGAACTGTAAAGAGTCAAAAGCGCATCCTGACACACCGTCTTCTCTCCCTTACTCTCTAACTCTTCCGACATTATCCAATCGTGGAGTCCAACTTCCTGTGTTCCATAAGACGCGTCTTTGGCCCGCTCCACATCACTGAGTGACAGCATACCCGACGTGGGCTTAAGCATCGACTGGTCATGTTCTGGAGATAGTGTATGCTTGAGACTGTTGTGGATTGCACCGCTTCCTGCCTCTCCCTGAGACTGACTGCCATCCCAATTGTTCAAAGTGTAACTGTGCATGAGCTATACATGAGACTGAACACCATGGAGAGTAGAAAATCTAAATAAGCAATTAAACTCGTCAATAACTTGTCACTTTCCGTCTCCCTGCAAGCACGTGCTCCATCTTCTGCTTACGTGAGCAAGTATTCAGAACCCCTAGCCCCATGGCAGCTTTCTTCCCCTACCTGCATACATACCCCGATCATTCTTGTAGCATCTTGCCATTTGTATTGCTCCTGTACCTCCAAATTTACTTCAGCGAGTTCCGCGATTCGTCTTGCATACTTGTAGTAGGCGTCCTTCGTACATTTTAAGTTCGAACGGCAAACAAACAATGGAACTTGCGAGGTCGCGAGCCCGAATCATACTCACCTGGGATCGACTTTTCTCTGGATTAACTTCGCCTTGTCGGACCGCAACTCAACCAAAATATATAACGGACCTACGGCCGCCAGGGTCTTTACGCCACCTCGACAAGCTACCATTCCGCTCAACCCATACTGAATAGTCCTATGGCGATCAATCCGGTTTCAATCTGGTAAAGTGTTAATCATAGCTTGCGCCTGGAGCCGCTTGCTCTTACCGGGAGTGGCAAGCATTGTGGCTCCGAGGACACACCTGAAGATCTCTCAACGAAGAACAGGGAAGCCTAGGTCGTATCGTTTCTCCGCTACCCACCCATGATTTTCATTGCCAAGGCTCGCGTTTAACATACGTATTTACACTTTACCTCCGATGATGGGTTTTAAAGTGATTTCCTGATTTTCGTCTTACCGAAACGGAATCCGCGATCTATAACCACTAGGTGGAAAGTGAGCTGGCGGCTCACCAGGAGATCAACTATTCAAGAAAAGAAACGTCATGGTGCATGCTACAGACGAACCAGACTAACACCGTCTTCAGGGATCGTTCATGGATATTACATCTCCAGATCTCCTTACACTAAATGATAATACCCTCCACATTACGAGATTCGCACACCGTAGTATCAACAAGACTGGCTCTTCCATACCAGAATAAGCCCGCTCTTCAATACTTCAACCCAGATTTTCGAGAGTACTACTACGGCTTCTCGAACTCAGCGAATCGACCCTGGTGCTCGATCCTCTCTCCCAAGGAGGTCACTATTACCTTATCATTGGTTATAGATTTTGAATGTTTACTGCCCTGAGAAGGCCAAGCGTGACATATATGGTGCAAACCCTGATAATCGTGTAACGTACCTCAGTAAGTCGACTCGAATGAGCTCGGGATGCGAAAAGGTGGTAGTCGGGTTGATTTGCTGAGTGCCCGGCCAATGAACCCGAGGCCCCGCAAGTAATTTCTCCATTGTCCAGGATGATTTCTGTACATGCCGGTAATTGCGGCGAACCCTCGGACGCCGCCAGTGGTTACATGATATATCAAGTTGTGTGCGGTGGCCTGCAATGAATAACCAGCAGAGGAACCCGATGGATCCCTGGTTATAGCACCTACCGGCTGAATTAGCAGTAACCACCAAAAATCCCCGGCTCGCCAACCCGTTGAACCATCTCCGGACATTGGTCTTTCCTTTAAGAGACGGAACCCTACTTTAGTGAGCCGGTCGCCAACTGGAATACCGCAGCTACAGCGAGTCACTACAACGTGTTAGAATTCTGTTTAGCACTAAAACAGATAACCGGAAAAAATCGCGCACATCACCCGCAATGTACTTTTCTGTCGCCCTTTGACTACCTGGAGGCCTATTCCCCAAAGAGTATCCTCGATCTTGTTCAGTTGGAGTTAACTTCGGATCACATTACATACATAACTTACTTCTATTCTGTTAAGAATAATGGAGGAAGCGGAGCAATTGTTGAGAAGCTCCTGCTCAACTAGCTTCGGCTTGGTTCGGACATTTCTTTTCAAGGAAACGAGCGATTGAGTGGGTTGGTTGGTTGGTTGGAATCAGCATTTGTCAACCGCAACAAGCAAACTATATTGAGTGGCTTTCGTACAAGATAGAACATCGTCCTTTCAACGTATCAGTCAGATACAACTTATTTACGGTCTAAAAATTCGCGCTTGCAACGACAAAACCCTGTCCAAGAGAATACTCAGCCAGGATTCGAGGACCTTACGCTCTTTCTTCATGAGGTCTATGTTAACGTACTCGAAAGGGATATCCGTTCTCGAGGAGGGCCAATTGCAACGAGCTACGAAGGAGTTGGATGGGTCCATTCATAGAGCCTTAGCGCCAGAGTTTACAGCATCAACGGCAAGGATCTAAGGTCAGGACATCCGCGGTGGATTGACAAACTTCGTCCTGACCAACTACTCGTGGAAGGCGTGCTCATAACATCGGGAACTTGGTAGACAAAAGACCGCTGTTGACTTCAAACATTCTCGACCCTCTGTATCTTCCGTGTATTTTCCGGTATGATCTGTCACTGGAACCTAGGTCCGAGCTATAACAGGGATTTCATTTCTTGCACTGCTGCGTTTCTAGGAGGCTAAGGACCCGTTAGGATAACCCAAATTGCTGTGGCTAAATGGAAATGCTCGCTTATGAGGCTGGCCAAGACCTTAGGAGAACCCACCCAAAATACCTTCCATCACTAATGACCAAGCCTTGAGATCGAGGACAAGTGAGTTGGACCGTGGACCTGGACGCTATACACAGCCAACGCGTTACCGTATCCCCCATACAGTAGTTCCATGCTATGCAACCACCAACACCCCGGACCTGACCAATCACTATCCTCCTTTCCCCTTTCTTCCAGTGGGTTTCTCACTACTCGATTATCCTCGGGTTTCTGCACAGCCCCCCTCTTGATACAGCTCAGCGTCAACAAAAAAGCCCGAGCGGCGTATCGCCTTTGGAGCTGAACCGCGGGTTTAACGTCAACTCTCCGTCCCGAGAACGCGAGATAGACACTCCACAGCGTCCCGAGAGAACAGTTCTTCCGCACCGTGTTATCATGTTTCGAGGATACTATTGCCTTTTGGGTGGAGCCCGGACGCTCAATGCTCGATGCTCATGTACCCTGAAATCCCTAGCGCCACAAGCGATACAGATTGACCTAATCTCTCTGACAAGCCCTTGGTTCCAACGAGCAGTCGACCCAGGTCACATTTTCATAAATCCAAACCTCGCAGCTGGTTCGCTACTCCGCATAACACACTCTTTTCGTACGAGTTAGGCGACCACGTTGGACGTTCCCCTTTTGCCAGAGGCGCCTCGATCGCGATGGTGCTTAGCTCTTATAGATCCATAGAATGGAACAGCCTGAAAGTGTAGGGGTCCTCAACCGAGCGCGCTTGAAGGGTCAATGGAGCCGAAGGAGTTCGAGGGTTCGCCGAGTCATTTCCTATGCTCAATGAGAAAATAGAAGGATTGTTAACATCTCTCGATTCAAATGACCGGTTGCCCCAGGTCCCGAGTGACCAGTGATCCACCATGTCCAACGTTCGGATCTGAGGAAAAGGTTGAGGGTGACATTTTGTAAGTATATGGTTCTATTAAAACCGTAGGCGTGTTACCATTGACTTCCAGTAAGGAGGCCGCAGGCTATTGTTCGGCTTCTATGAAGACTCGGCTTTCTCAAAGAAAAGACCCGTGACAGCGAGCGAAGCCAAAGTTTTCTGGCGAAGGAAAAATATAACGATCCACGAATTCTGCAACTTGCCATCACACCCAAGGTAAACCATCCGGATTCCTCGAAGATGTAAAAGGGCAAGTAGCAATAGACACACAAGAATGCTTTATAGATCCACAGGAAGAGGCCCGGTGCAAAGGTACCTTAGAGAAGGAGGCGTTCTCCCAATAACTCGTAGATCCAAATTTCGACTCTATCAGTGGTCGGACTCCAGAGGTCAGAGTCATACTAACGGGAAGTTGGTCTCGCCATCCCACAGGGGCAGACGCTTTTCGGTCCCACAGACACTTTCCTTCACAAGTGGGAGTGTACCACTCCATGTAGAGAGAGACAACAGCGCCAAGCGGGTCGAGCAACCCCCAGCCTCTACCTCTGCCACCCCCCATCGATTCGAGCCCTAGTCAAGAATCCACATCCAAACGCAAAGCACATTCACTCAAAACTTGGACACACACACATCCGAAGCTTGACCGCCGATCTCGATCCGAACCCTAATCGTACCATGAGGTCAATCGATTCAACATCCAATCTACCACATTCAAATAAATCCCCTTCAAGACATCCCCCCAACCCACCCCACCCCCCGCCACGTGCTTCCGAAGCCTCCCCCCTCGAGGCTCGAGGGAGCAAACATTTCGGCTATTCGAGGATTAGGAACGAACCCATTCAATATAGGTATATTGATCGCTGATTTATAAAATTAAACAGGTTCGTTCATGAAGAAGTCTATGTACAAGGGGCCCATGATGATGATGCGATGGTCCGTTTGTCAAACAAAGGATCCCAGAAAAAAAGTCCAAGCTGCGACACAGTCCAAAAAATGAAAAAGGATCAGAGTTTAGGAGTACCAGGGCGCTCGTTGTACTTGGCCTACGAAAGCAGCCCGTCAACGAAAAGAACAACCCCACAACGAAAGAAAAGGGAAGCTCACCATCTCAATCTCCTTCTTCGCATACCCACATTTTTCATAAAAAGCTACACCAAACCATCAGCCACCAAATCCAACCCACAAAAAAAAAAGAAAAACCACTCACGAATATTCTTCTCACTACAATTCAAAATCGTCTTATAACACCCCTCCCTCTCACTAATCCCCGTCAAAGCCTGAATAATCCTCAACCCAAGCTTCTTCCCCTGCACCTTGGGATCCACAGCAATATCCTCAATATGCCCAACACTCCCCAACCCCCTCAAAAACTTGTGTTCAACAAACACACTCCCAACAGCTACAATCTGGTCAGTAGCCTTGTCTACGATCACGAGTGTAAAGTGTGTGCGTGGGCTTGAGCGGAGGAGGTCGAAGCGGGCTTGGTAGGCTGATAAGCCTGGGTCGGTTACGACTGTGAGAACGGAGAGAACGGAGAGGTGGGAGCGGTTGTAGTCTGTTCGTGAGAGAGGCCGGATCTGGGTTTTGTGTGTAAGGTGAGGTGGCGGACTTGGCGGCTGAGATAAAGCACATACATGAAGATCCGGGTGTAATTCACGTCGAACTTGAACCGGGATAACATCAGGATGGAACAAAAGGTCAAGTTCATGGTCAGGAGTCCAATTAGGGTACTGCTTGGGAGTCGAGGGAGTCGAAGTGGGGAGCGAAGTCATCGTTAAACACTCGAGGTAGAGAGAATCTAGTAACTAGTAGAATATAAGAGCCGCAGAAGAAAGAGAGAACGTTTGTAGGTAAAGAGTGGGTGGTGTTTGGGGTGGCGAGTTGTCGACGTAGGAGGTTAAAATAGGTTTGGAAACGTTTCTCCAAGCCTCGTTACCCTACTGGCTGGGGCCAACACAGCCACACATTCCCCCGTTTCAAGACACTGCCACCCACCGCCGCCCACTTGACCCTGAATGCTGAGGAATTCGGGAGTATCGTCTGAACGGCACCGCTCAATGACGTTACAGTGCGCATATACTAGGGACGCTGACAACCGCCGACATCCTTCCATTCGATGTTGTTTCATAGCTTTTTGTTGTATTTAGCGACTGACGACAGGGGGCTAATCTTCTAGCCTAGCTGTCTTCTTCATGGTCGATTGTTGATAGGGAAACCTTTCGGCTTCAACCAAACAGGCAACATCCGAGTAGTCAAAGCAGGCCAAATTAAAACATTCCGCCTGAACAATAGCCACCATCCTAAATCACTCATGAACTCACAAAGAGAACCCAAAGCTCCTGGAAAAAATCCAGCCCAGAGATTTATTTTACCCTAGTTACAATACAATAACAAGTTAATCATACACACTATGCCTCCGCCGACGAATCAACATCAGCACAGAGAGAGATCTGGGACTTTAACGCAGACACAAAGGAACCAAGCACCAACGCTCGCGTCAGGAATCTAGGAGAGGGGGAGTGACCAAACTATACACATACACTAGACGGAGACCATCATCATCATCATCGCAGAGATGACTGTAATCATAAAACGAAGACATAAACAATAACATGACAAAAATGAATCACCCTCCAGGAGGACCAAAATCGGGGGGGGCAAGTCCCCACCCACCCACCCACAAGCCAAGAGAGACGCTAGCGCCCCTCAGACCAACCCAACCGCACCGGGAGACGACGTTTAGTGGGTGTTACCAAACGCAATATTCCGCATGATACGGCTGACATGCTTCGGATAGTACTTGATATCCAACGACGAACCAGTCGACGTCGAATCATCAACACTTCGCGACGAAACGGTCTTGTTGTTGTTATTGGGCTTTGGGGACTTTTTCAGCTTGCACTTGGATGGTGCAGAGCCGGCGTTGCTGTTGTCTCCAGAGGGACTGGATGACTTTGATGGCGAAGCTGCCTTGGATGTCGAGGTAGGACCCGATTTACCACCGTTTCCGGAGGACCCAGAATTGCCAGAGTCGCCTGAAGACCCGGAATCAGAACCACCATTAACAAAGGAGGCGATCTGAGGGCCAGGGAAGGTGTAGCCGGCATTATCATCATAGACGGAGGTATCAAAGATGCCTGGGTCATCATCGGAGTAGGCACCAGGGAAGCTGACAAGTTCAGAGTCCTTGGGAGCACCATTTCCATTGCCACCGACTTTGAGCTGTGCACAGGCAGGATAGAACTCGGCACCACCGCGGGAAGTGGCTAGGTGAAGACCGATGATTTCATGACGGATAAGATAGTTGCCCGGAGCGATGTTGGACGGGAGAGTCATAGACGCGACACCGCCTTTCACTGCATAAAGAGGACAAACATTAATTATATGCGGATGAATGCAAAGAGTGAAGAACGCACTGAGATCGGCTTGAGCCCAGCTACCGTCGGACTTGCGACCGACTTGTTGAACCTTGAACCACTTGGCCTTGGTCGAATCAAACTTGTCACAAGTCTGATCACCACACGAAGCCATATAGGTCAACATAGGACCGGTGTTATGCGGCCACTGCATAAAAAAAAACAATCATCAATACCCACACTTCAACCGACGGACGCAAGAGAGGACTTACGTTGCTCCCATCGCCACCTCTCCAATCAAAGGAGAGTTTATCGCCGGGATTAGCATCTGCAACGAGTGATGCTGGTTTAGCGCCAACTCCACAATTGATAGAAGGGTTGTTGGCGCCCTTGACTGGGCTGACGTCTCCGATTTGGCGAATGACACTTGGATCAGCCTTGGCGTTTGGGGTATTGCCTTTGTAGTCCTTGCCGTTCACGGTTAAGGTCGAAAGAAAGCCATGGGCCGAGGCATAGGCTGCGGCGAGGATGGGGACAAAGAGGGCAGAGGTCTTCATCGTAGTAAAGCGATGATGGAATGGATAGTTTGGGCGTTAAACGTGTGGAGAGAGTGGGGGATGGGAACGTGGGGCGTGCGAGGCAGTGGTGCACGGGGGGAGGTTGATAAAGGACAGAAGGGGGATAAAGAAGGGGAAGAGTCGTGAACACTTCGCACAGCGAGGGAGTGTACGGTGAAGGGGAAGACCTCTGGGTGACGGACGTCTTCCTTTTGTACGCTCGCCCTCTGCTTTAATAGTCCTCTCCTCCTCCATTGTCCCGCAATTATTGCCACAATAAACTTTTTTCACACTCCGCTCCGAGCGATTCAAAAACAGCGCACAAATGCTTACAAATACCCATTTTCCGGTCGATCACCTATATTGAACCACCTATTGTCACGGCAACCGCCCCAATTATCCGCTACATTCGATTCCGAGCCCATGTACGTACGGCTGTGAGGTGAGTGCTCGATTGAATCGGTCCATCCTCGTCAGCGGCGACTACAACTATAGCTCTCCTTGTGTGGCGGCTTCCATACATCGAGCACACGTCCTACATTCCTCCTGACACATATGACCATCGGCGCCGAACCTCGGCAGATGAAAATAACCCAATAGGGCAAAAACATTGTTCACCTTTCCAGCCGAGTCCATGTATCCACTCCTCAAACCACAACCCACTTCCGGAGACCTGCCATGTTCGATTACTCGTTCCCTTGTCTCGACTGATTCCGTCCTTGTTTCTCCGCCTGACCGCAAATCAATTTGTCGCCTAGGTTACCGTATGAATGGAATCTTAATCCTCCGCCGGAGCAATGAACATTCTTTGAAAGCACCTTCGATTAACACACCCATCTTGTCACCTTACCTACACACCAAAAAATTTTCCATACATCGTACATCACTGCACCACAGATCAACTCCCCAAGTCCATACACCACACATCCAAGCCACCCACTAACACTAACACTAGCGCACTCCAACTCTCCATAAAAATCGACCGATGCATCCCACAAAACTTCGGAGTTCCGGTCAACACTCAGCGCTCCAAAACTAACCCCTCCTCAGCTTCAAAGCTATCCCCTCCCCTCCCCCTAAAAAAAAAATTTCTCTCCACTCGCCGACTAGCCGTCCATATTTCTATCACAGCGGTCAATTAAGCCGCTCAAAATTGCCCGATTCCCACCTTGATCACCCTATGACAGGGCCCTATATAGAAAAGCTTCTATTTTTGTAACACACCAGTCAATCTAGCCGTCACCTCTCCTATGTGTACATAACCCGCTGACTGATTCTAGAACATGTCTGTGACACGGCACCCGGCTGCGGCTGATTTTTGAAGATAGTGATCGACTTTTTTAATGGGTGTTATTTTACAGGATGAAACTTGGATGTTTGTAAAAAATGAATGGAAAAAGTCTGGATATCGCGTTGTCCGGGCCAGTAATGATAAATAAATGGGGTCTCCTGCGGCACATGATGTAGCAGAAATTTTTTCTTCCGGAGAACCGATAATACAGACTTCTAACCAAGTGATGTACTGTCGAGATGGAGTCCTAAAAATACACCGCGCAGCCAACAGCCACCAACCAATAGCCAAACAGCCAATAGCCAACGATCAATAACAAACAACCAAGCAGCCAATAACCAAGCAGCCAATCAGCCTAACCCGAGCCCCTAACAAGCTTAACAATCCCCTCAAACGAATCAACCACAAAATCCACATCTCCACCTTCGTCTTTCGTCTTCACAACCTCACCCGCCTTCAAACCAGCATCTTCATCCGGACGCGGAACATATACCGTCTTCAAACCTAAATTCCCTGCAGCACGCACATCAAATATATGTGCAGCTACCATCGCGCATTTCTCTGGTGCGAGTGAGAGGTGCCGAGCGACTGACAAGTAAGCTTTCGGGTTCCTAATCATCACGAATGCGGATGAATATGACGTGGGAGTGAGTACATCGGTGCGTTAACGGGTAGGAAGTGGGGTGGGGGGATAACGCACGGTTTGAAAGTATCAAAAAGCTCCGTTGAGAAAATCGTGTCCCAAGGCAGGTTTGCGTGCTTTGCCTGGACGAATTTCATCCCCCCGTTAAACATGCTCCGGAAAAAACGAAACAAACATGCGAGCTTACCATGTCGACTAATAAACGCATGTTCCCATTCGATAATGTAACTATAATCTTATGTTTCTTAAGCTCATTGAGCCATGGTACGGCATCTGGCCAACCTAAGCCCAACGCACTGCTTATCACCGTAGCATAGAGACGGGAGGTGAAAGGACGTACCGTCCAATCGGTGCCACACGAGGTTCAACTCGCGCTTTTCTTCTTCCGTCCATGAGGAACCGTATGTCGCCCATTCGGGTTTGGTGAGGAGTTCATCGAGAATCTAATTATATCGCGCGATGTCCCACATGTGTACGACGTTAGGACTGGTGCTGATCAGTGGGTGGGTGGTGCTAGACTCGCCTGACGATGCATGACGTCGACGTTGAATGAACCCGAAGGAGATCCTTCGTGTGCAATGCGAAAGCTATTACCGCTTCATGAGGTTTTGGGGTTGGTGAAGAAGTAGGTAATGGACGTACGTATTCTGCATGTAAGCGGTCCTCCATTCTTGTGCGAATTTTCTCCAGTCGACAGAACTAGGATCTACACCAAACGTAAAAGAATAATAAAATCGGTTAACCAATTGAATTACTGGAAGTGGATGGAAGCACGTACCAACACCATGCTTCTTTCCTAGTTCCTGCAACTCCCTCACGACGGACGTACGCCAATCCACTACGGTACCAAACACATCAAAGATAAACGCCTCGACGTCTTTCAAGGACTTCTTGCCCTGCGCTTCCGATGGCGTTGGCGTTTGCGCTTGGGTTGACATGCTTCTGAGACTTGTTCTTTCTTGGAATGATGTTTTGTCCTGGGACGTTCCGGGTTCACGGATCGATGATGCTGCGGTGGTCGATGAGGCTCGCGAGGAGGCTGTTGTCGAGGAGGCTGCGACTGTGCCTGCGACTGCGACTGCGGTTGTGGTTGTGGTGAAAGTTCCTTGCGGGTGTCAGGTGTTGGTTCCTGCGACTGTGACTGCGACTGCGGTTGTGGTTGAGGTTGTGGTGAGAGTTCCTTGCGTGTGTCAGGTGTTGGTTCCTGCGATGGTTCTTCCCCCTCGTCGTCAACAACGAGGTTACGTGTACTTCTGGCTGTCCAGATAGAGCCGGCTGTGATCAATCCAATGATCATCTGAGAATTTGAGTGAGTCAGCGAAAGGGGGCTTCTGGTGTTCTCAGAGGGATGTGGTTAAGCACATGATTTTTTGTGGGAAACTCCTGTGGTTTGGGGGGTATCCCACTTGGACTTTGGCGTGTGTTGTGAGTGAGGCTGTTGTTGGAAAGGGAATGCTTGGGTTTTGAGGTTCGTGTTAGGAGGTGTGGGAGGAGGGTGTTATGTCGTCATGGATGGGTACATTAGGTGGTCATTGGAGGTGAATCGGAGATGTCATCAGGGACACAAGGTAAGATTAGATGTTAGTCACGTGTAGTATCTATAAAAGGAGCCTCCTTGACCAAATCGTGATGGTCTAATCGTACTTCGTCAGCCGGCTGAACGGGTAGTTTTGACATTCTGTTAGATTTTGACGAGCCATTGTGGCTTCGAGATAGTATTCTGAGAGCACTATAGCCTGTTTCAAGGGTTTAGACAGAACGTTAATTTTTCAATCGGTTCTAGTAGAACTAGGAGCAATTATGCTAATTGTAGTTTCTGGCACTAGAGCTCGCCTCAGCGAAATAAAGGCTCTGGGATGTCATTGCCCTCTTGCGTTCTCCGTCTCTTGAGCCAGTAATGCCGTAGCTCCGTTCATAACCTGGACGGTTAGTCCAATAATGGACTTCCTCTGGGTCGAAGAGATTCAAGGTCAACAGGAGCGACTGTTTAATGTATTTGTGCGTTTTCTGCCCGCATTCCCTTCTATTCCAGCATGGACAAGATAGACAAGATAAATTAGAGAGGCAAGACAGTCAGAAGGGTGTCTTACGCATAAAACATGTCGGATTTTCAGTCTCATCATATAGCTACCGAAGTTACGGGCAGAGTACAATGTTAAAAAATTCATGTGTGATTAGAGACCGAGACCTACCAGAGACGAAGGATCAAAGGAGCCGCTGGAAATACGTTTTAAAAAGTCTATAATGCAGCAAACACATAACGGAGAATTCGTATGGCAAAGAAACAGAGCGATGGTGGTGCAAAGGAGGGGGGGGGGTTACAAGCATGAGGCAGCACGAACTCCAGCGCTAATTGCATCCGGGGCATGGAAGAGTGTTTTGGTTGGGGAGGGGTCGCCATGGGCGTGCTATGCCGGGGGTTTCGGTGCAACAACTCGGACCTTGAGTATATGGGGAGTTTGAAGTATCGCGCTGCGCTGTTCGGCAGCTGGAGTTGCAGTCGGTTGATTATTTCCGATGAGGTGGTATTTATATGTATCCTACACTCTACTAGCTCAAACCATCTCCTACTTATTTTAGGTATTATACCATACTTCTCGCAAGGCAGTGTAAATAGTGTTAATAAAGAGAATGGGACGAATACTGTCAGGTTTGTTCAGCCTGCGGAGTCTGAGCGACGTTGGGATATTGATTTGCTTCCTGCCCATCACACGTTTGAGGAGTCCGGCAATAATCCGGAGGACATCATCGTGTCGGTTGTGGTAGGTACATACCTACCAGTCAATGCTACTTCAAGATCATCAATCGACGAGAACTAAAGGGTCTCCCGAACCCATAGCAGCCACACAGCTGGTTCAGGCTCATGAGCTTTCGACCTAAAAGGAAATATGTCAAAATGTCCATGACACCGATGACCGGTTTCCTGTGCAACAATAGTACGTGAGAGGTTGTGAAGGCTAGTGACCACCGGGAAAGTGTGTCCCGGTCTATGCGGTGAGATATTAGCAACAGATTAGGGAATAAATTGGGATAGTTTAACGAAGATGCAAGACTGTGATGATCTCTTGTGAGGGGTCGGATGTAGTCGAGTAGTCCGTCGGATAACCCTTGTGTGACGCTGTCACATGGCATGCCTGTATTTCACATTTCACACTTGGAGCTCGCGAGGTTTATTCTTTGCCCAGATGCGCCACAATCGAGAAAGTAAGCCGGACATCATGTCGTTGTTGCTTTCGTGCCTGATAATGTTAATGTTCGCGACTGTTATAGCAGATGTATCCAGTCAGGCCCAAGGCACGCTAACCTGAAACTACCCGGATCACCTACTATTATCGAACCCCCCCCATGTTCCCATCTCCCACCGACATCACGCCGTGTGCGTCGGTATCCTGTCACAGGAAACCGTCCGCATGTCTTTCTCAGAAGCGACGTTCATGTGAAACACGTAAAATTATGATAACAACATAAATATAACCCGCAGACAAGACAGAATGATTCGGAAAGCACACAATGCGTCTCGCACATACGTCGCTATTTGTGGGCTTTGCAGCTCGCCTTGTCGGAGGCGCCATCTATGAACGCTTTGAAGACGTCCAGACCCCCTCAGTATTCGATTTCGTGATTGTCGGAGGTAAGTCTCACACTCTCCTAGTCGTCGACAAGAGTTTGACTAAACCCGTACTTGCTAGGTGGAACGGCAGGAAATACCCTCGCGAACAGGCTTACTGAAAATCCTAACTTTAATGTTCTAGTTCTTGAAGCAGGACCTTCGTGCGTATCTCCCCTGCTGACGTTTCTCATCACTTCATGTCTGGTTTGATCAGAAACGAAGGCGTCCTTGATTCAATTGTTCCGTTCTTCGATGCCGTAGCCACCCCTCTCACGCCTTGGGATTGGAATTATACCACAACGCCACAAGTTGGGCTCGATGGACGTTCCGTGTTTTACCCTAGAGGACATCTACTCGGTGGCTCTAGTTCTGTTAGTGAGTTGATTCTCTTCTTCTCGCGTAACATTCGCTGATGATTATGTTTAGATTTCATGGCATATACACGTGGTTCGTCGGAGGATTGGGACCGGTACGCCAAATTTACTGGAGACAAGGGATGGAGCTGGGATGCTATCCAGCCCTATATCCGCAGGGTCAGTTTGCTTGAACGCGTTTATCAACGATTTGTTCATTCTAATACCACCATGTCGACATTAGAACGAGAAATGGAGCGAACCAGCAGACCATCACAACACCACGGGTCAATTCACTCCCTCCGTACACAGCACTTCAGGAATCAATTCCGTCAGTCTCGCCGGAGTCGCTAGCCCTAATATCGATTCAAGGATTATCGATACTACCCAAGAACTTCCTGACGAGTTCCCGTTCAACCAAGACATGAATTCCGGACGCCAGCTGGGCGTTGGTACGTCCGACCCTTATCTAGGTTATGAATGGATTGGCTCATTCGGACACTTAGGCTGGACTCAATCGACACTTAATGGCGGTCGAAGGAGCAGTTCGGCAACATCATACCTCGGACCAAATTTCATTTCACGGAAGAATCTCTACGTCGTTGTCAATGCTAGAGTTACTCGGCTGCTCAAGACGGGAACATCGCAGGATGGCAAACCAGAAATGTTGGGACTCGAGTTCGTTCAGGCCAATGGTACTAAACGCCCTACATACTTTCAAAAGACACTGACGGTCGCGCCTTTTCTCTAGCCCTCAAGGTGACTGTCCGTGCCACAAAAGAAGTCATCCTTTCCGCAGGTTCAGTCGGCACACCCCACCTTCTCCAACTTTCAGGAATCGGTGACCGTGACCACCTCTCCTCCCTTGGCATTTCAACAATTCTACACAACCCTTCCGTAGGCCAGAACCTCTCCGACCACCCGCTCGTCTCAAACCTCTGGTTCGTAAACTCGAACGCGACCTTTGATGACATAGCGAGGAACACCACTCTTGCAGCTGAGGAATTTGTGAAATGGCAACAAACTGAGCAGGGACCGTTGATAAACACTTTGTTGGATCATTTGGCGTGGTTAAGGGTTCCGAAGAGTGAGACGGCGTTTTGGAAGAAATTCCAGGATCCTGCTGCAGGAAAGAACACGGCGCATTACGAGCTACTGTTTTCTGTGAGTCGAGGGAGGACACGTTCACCCAAAATTTGAGTCGTAACTGATGAGAACCGTAGAATGGAGCCATCCCTGGGCCGTTCCCGTTCCCAGCCACTGGCCACTTTTTGACTGTCATAACCGCGGTCGTCTCACCTGCATCTCGTACGTTCACAAATCGTTTACCGGTTTTCAGTAAACTTATCTTTTCCCGTAGGCGGCTCCATAACACTCAACTCTTCTGACCCCTTCTCAGCACCTCTTATCGATCCGGCTCTCCTCAAATCCGACTTTGATTTGGAGGTGATGAAATATTCCATCCGATCCGCCCAGCGGTTCGTCAGCGCGTCAGTGTGGAAGGATTATATCATTGCACCTCTCAATGGCGCGGGGAATACCACGATGGTTGGGACCGAAGAAGAGTTGGAAGCCTATATAAGAGCGAATGGGGGTACGGTTTTCCATCCTGTTGGGACTGCGTCGATGGCTCCGGCTAATGCGCAGTGGGGCGTTGTTGATCCGGATTTGAGGGTGAAGGGTTTGAGTGGGCTGAGGGTTGTTGACGTTAGTGTTTTGGTGAGTTTTGGGATCTAGGTTTTTTTTTTTGGCTGATTAACTGGACTGTGAATTGTAGCCTTTCGTGCCTGCTGCGCATACACAGGTTCCGGCATATATTGTTGGAGAGCGAGCTGGGGATTTGGTTAAAAAGGCTTGGGGTGCTCTATAATTCGCTCGCCCTGGGATGGGATCTTGCCTTGTGGGTTCTTCTGGGATTTTATTGCTGGGATAATAACTTGTAATAGCTACCGTACACGATAGTCGTGGACGGCTGAATATTTTGTATGATATACATCTATATCCTGTTTGGATTTTGCCCCATTCTGCGATGTGACTTTCACCAATACCCCATATAAGCTTGACGACGTGCTCGACGCGACGCTGCTCATCTGAGATCTTTGCTTTCCGATGCATTGCTGACATGGACACTTGCTCCACTGTTCCTTGGCACCTGTGCCGCCAGAAAGAAAGTACTCTAAGTGACAGATTTGGGTCATGCGACAGGTGTTTCCACATCCTCTTGAATCCTTGCTCTAGACTTGGGGGACAAGATTCATTGCATGGAGCATATAAAGTATGACGAGAGACAAACAGCCATATGGGCTACGCTCATAAAAATGGACCAATAAACGGAACTGCAGCCAAGACGCAACCCACCACCATTTCTCCGCTGTCGATTGTTCGCATCAAATATGTATGCACGGTTGCATGGTTGCTTTGGCGCTTTTTTAGGGAGATACGCCGTATCACCAACGTGGCCATGTTGTTAGACTCGGCTATGTCTCTATGGACGTATCTGGCTATGGTAACTCCCCCATGGGCGGATGTATCGTACATACGGGCGATCTGCAGCCACGGAGTTGACGTATATCTCCGTCGGAAAGGGTGGCCCGTCGAGCAGCGTAGTATGAAGGTTTTGCGGAGCGTCACTATACCCCGTTTAACAAATTTCTTTGCATGATCATCGTGTAGCAACTTTTGGGGCTAGGGTACCAAACTTAGTCTATGTATTATCAGCTACGACTTTACAGGCATCAGATGTGTTGGGTGTGCAGGAAGAGGTAGGGCTTACCTACTCGAAGTAGTAGACCTAAGCTGTTCTATACCCAATATTTTCTCTTTCACTCCCGTACTCCAGCGATATGGGGCCATTGTCATTGTGCTTAAAACAGTGAGGCCCTTTCTGCGTCAGCGATAGTCGCCAAGGTATCTTGCAGCTTCTTGGCCAACCCAGGAGTTAGCTGCATGAGTCCGTCGGAAGTGACCAGTCGATAAGCTGGCATGGGTTGATAAGTATCCGGAAGTATCTGCGCCGTGACTGTCAGTTTCAACTCGAAATGAAATCAGAAGTAAAGAAACACACCTCGCTGTTCTCAACTAGAACTGTGCCGATGATATCATCAGGATTGCCTATCCTATTTAGAGCCGGGATGTTTCGTTGGTCTGTGTGAAGTGATTCATTTAACACATTTCCAACCTTGACGAAGTAGTAAAAAAAATAGGACGCACCGTGAATGTGCATCCAGCCCTCCATAGTCTGCATAGCAGTCGCCTTCTGAATCTCGTCCACACCCTCCTTCAGACCCTCTTTAATGGCCTCGTGCAACACATCAATAAATCTAGCTATATTCCCTAGAGGCGTGAGGTCTTGATATATCACAAGATGGGCAAGCAAGACTCACGATTACCCACAAAATCTTCTAACGTTGCATCCTCCTCATTAGCTATTTTTGGGTCCGCATTTTTGTCTCGTCCTTGTGCGGGCAACCATCCAATGATAGTGGCAGAAGAAGACGAAGGAGGTTTTTCCTGCAAGAAAGACAATGCGTATGCAGGGATGTTCTTCGATACTGGTGTCGGCGGTTGCACGACGTGGTAAAAGAGATCTGGTCTACTGGGGTCCGGGAAGGATTCGCTGGTACTTGACGCGTCTGAAGAACCAAAACGGCACCGAATTTGTGTTGGAAGTTCAAGACGTCTTGGAGAGGAGATGTTTGGTCGAATAAATAAGGAAAAGAACCGTCGTGAAGTCGCAGAAATGAGGTTTCGTTGTGCGACCAGTGTTGGGGAGTGTCTCGCGTATGGCTGTCGTGTTGTGAGTTGCCGAATTGCTGTCCTGGAGATTTGCATGCTTTTTCACTAACGGTATACAGGAACGACTGAAGAAAGAGGGAGAAAGAAGAGGGAGGATTGTTGTGTTCGCTAGCTGAACATCTAACCTATGAGCCTGAACCCGAGAATACGCGCGGAACTGATGTCATCCACGTGATGTACTTGTGACGATGGTCGACATTTCAAAGCCTCGAGCTTCGGTTTTGCATATCTGGGCTCAAAGGAAAAGGTTCTGGTGTGTTGAAAGTTGAATGGCAGGACCATAACATATGGTGGGAAGATACGCCTTCCCGGATTTTTTGTTTCATATCTCACACCTCCATCACCGTCCTCATCACCGAATGCACTCAGTTGGCATCCTTTTGGATGGGGTCGTTGTATACCAAGTTTGCGGGGCGCAGATTGTTATTGGTCTAAATTCTCCGTGGCTTTGTGTTATGTCTGCGAAAGACGCTATATTACACCTGAAGTACAACAATAACTATTTGACAATGGAATTGACACCACGAGCTGAACTAAATTAGCTATGGGTTTCGATTCCGATTATAGAGGCGAACTCACCAGACAGGTATTCTTTAGCCGTACTTGCACTCTATACGCTTGTTTGAGCATATCAATGGCAGTATAGCTGAGGAAGGCACAAACCAAACTCTTGATGACCTCGTAAACACTCTTGTCATGGTATCGGAGTCCTGTTGCTGGGTCGGTATATGGAGCCTGACGTCCAACCATCTCAATAAGTGTGTAATCTAGTAGTCGACTGACAGTTACCTCAAGCCCAGTTATATCGCAATAATGCCGCTGAGGCCAGATAGAAGGAGGCGCTTCAATAGAAGTGTCTATGCCGGCGGTCGCAATGAGTGGTGCTCATCACTAGTTAAAAGGGAGGGAACGTACATGTAGGAACTTCATCATCCTGCTGCTGTACCTCCTCCTTGAGAACTTCTCCATCCACTTGCATTTTATCTTGTTCCTGGACCTCCGCCTCTGCTTTCTCCTGACGACGTCTCTCTCTTTCAGCTCGCTCGCGTTCACGTTCCTGACCTAGAACAGTCTTCAAATTCTTGACACGTCTGTTGACATTCTTTGTATAGTTAGGGTTCTTGAAAGGCTTTGGTAAGTGAAGATATGAAAGTTGTTCTGCTAGGCTCTATGATTTGTTATTGATTCCGCTTGATGTTAAGAACAGGGGCACTTACGGGTATATGGGGAGTTGCCGATCCATCCGAAGCAGCAGCTTTCTTTTTGAAACCACCTTTCGGAGGCCTAATGGAGAGTTAGATCGAGTGACAGTCCAAGCCAGAAACTCACATTGAGGGGGACGGGAGGAACGGAATTCCGGACAAGTAGCTGCGTTGACGTCACAACATCCATCGTCACGTCGTGACCGATATGGCTCACATCAAATTTTGTACACTTGACCTCGTAGCCCACACAAATTCTTCTCTTTACGAAAATCATGGTGGTACCAAAAGATGGCAAAAAACGCTCAGCAGCTACAAAACTTGAGTCTCAACCAAAAAGACGCAGTGCTGAAAAGGATATACCCGAGGTCTCTTCACAACTTGCAGAAAAGAAACGGAGTCGGCCCGTGACACACGCATTCCCCATAGTCGAGGAATCGGACTCAGATTTGGATGAGGGAGGCTCGGAAAATTGGGAAGATGTTGATGGGGAGGAGGAAGACGATGCCTTGGATGATGAACCGCTAATAGATGAAGATGCTATGGATGTCGATGGAGCCACCAATGTGGACGGGAAGGCAAAAACCCAGAAGGACCCAAATGGTGTGTGGTCTTCATGTTTAATCGAAATACTCCATAATCAATACGCGAAGCCGCCAGAGAATCTCATAAAGCCCAAAAAGCCCTGTTGGAACAACGAAAAGCGGCAAAGCCTCATTCAACACTACTAAATGACGCTAAACGAGTGTGGTCGCTTGCCCGACAGAAAAATATCCCGAACGCCGAACGTCAAAAACATGTGAATGAACTCATGAATGTGATTCGTGGAAAGGTCAAGGAGATTGTATTCAAGCATGATGCCAGCCGGATCGTGCAAACTGTCGTCAAGTACGGTCGACAAAAGGAACGAGACGAGATTGCTCTGGAACTGAAGGGAAAATACAGGGACCTGGCACAGAACAAGTACTCGAAGGTATCCCATATATCTGTCTCCCCAGAATATTTGCTTACCTAGCTGTAGTTCCTCATCTCGAAACTCATCCGGCTATGCCCAACACACCGCGCCGCGATTCTTCAAGAATTCCAATCCCACGTCCTCCGGTTGCTCCTTCATCGCGAAGCGTCTTCCGTCCTCGCAGACGCTTTCGAGCTCCATGCGAACGCTTACGAACGCACATTGCTATTACGCGATTTCTATGGCAAGGAGGCCCTTCTTTTCAGTACAACCCAAGGCAGTGCTGAGGATAAAGAACGCGCGAAGAAAGGCCTTGCTGGTATTTTGGAAGGGGCAAACGATGAGAGGCGAAGACGCACTTTAGCCGCAGTCAAGGAAAACCTGTTGCTCATGTGCGTGTCAAATGTTACCCAGTGTGTTCCTCGAATCTGATCATCTACTAGCTTCAATAACCCAGATAAGGGTGCAGTTACACATGCTGTAGTTCACCGTGCCCTTTGGGAGTACCTCGTAGCTGTCAATACGATTCCTGACGAAGCGGAGCAGGAGAAATTACGAAGAGAAATCTTCGAGAGGTAAATTTCCCCCACCGCCTGTATGGGTCAACACTCATGAACCCAGCTGCCAGGAACTTTTGGCGGAAATGGTGCATACAAAGGATGGAAGCCGCGTAGTCCGCGAGTTTCTCGCGCAGGGTACCGCAAAGGTCGATCCCTACTCCATCCAAGCCTAACAGGGGTTCTCAATCTCCCAACATATAGGACCGGAAACAAATCCTCAAGGTTCTCAAACCTCATATTGAGCGGATGTGCCTTGATGACGAGGCTCAGCTCGTACTCTTCACAGCCTTGGACGTCATCGAGTCAGTGACAACATGCTCTCTTTCTCTTCAATGCTGACCCTGTACCTCCTGCTTCAGTGACACAAAACTATTATCCAAATCTCTGATATCCGAGATCACCACACCCGCGAATAACATCTGCGAAAAACCACAAGGTCTCCGTGCTCTAGTATACCTCCTCGCACCCCGGACCCGGAGACATTTCATGCCTGCACAAATCGCTTCGCTAGAAGAAACCGATGCCGTCCGTGCAAGAACTAGCAAAAAGGATCCTGCGGCCCGAGCGGGTGAGATTCGTAAATTCGCCAGTGAGCCTCTACTTCAGTGGATAGCGGAGAACGGAGCAAAGGTGTCGAAAGAGCCTAGAGGAAGTCTAATTGCAACTGAAATTATGCTCTACGCCGAGGGTGGTTCGTGGTTCAAACTATCCGATATTACTCTGCTCACTGCTGATGCGTTTGTCCAGATAAAGTTAATGCGATAAAGACTCTGTTGGATACGCTTGCTACACCGTACCCTTCTTCTGACGCGTCGAACCCTCATCCGATCGACCTCTCGTGGACATCCCGGATGTATAAGACTTTGCTTCAGGGTGGTCATTACAACAAGAAGACTCGGTCGATTGAGACCACTGACCAGTGGGATGCACTAGTATTCGCAACGTCGTTCATGCAGACCGTACCTCAAAACGTCGTCGTCTCGATGTGTACTGAAGGCGAGAGAAATGGAACCTTTGTCATCACGACTCTATGCGAAACGCTGGTGAGGGGTGGAGATGAGAGAAAGAGCGAGAGACAAAAGTTGAGGAGTTGGTTCGGGGAGAAAGAGCGGAAAGTAGTTCAGAAAGGAGATGGAAGGGGCAAAGACCTTTTGTTGGAGAAGTTGGCGTTGCTATAGTCCAAAAGTCATGTGTGAGTTTCTTCTCATGCTCAATGACACCTTAGTCCAAGGACGCTCGTATAAGAACCGATGAATGCATTCAGAAACCATAAACTAGTGTCAATCGTTAATTGGCTCAGCTTCCAAGACAGCTTGACCCGTTGACGCCCTCAAGGGGTATACCCCAGACAGCCTAAAGCCACCCTTTGTAAACAAGTCGACCCACTCCTCATACAACCTGGTCTTGCTACCATGTGTGAGGGACATGACCAAATCGTACTCGGTCGGAACACCTTGTGAACCAAAAGGTTCTTTACGCGGGACTTCTCTACGCAACGGCCGGTAAATGTCTGCTTCTCCTTCCTCTGTATGAGCCTCCGTGCGTAGGTGAGGCCGGACCATACGATCAATGACTAGAAGTTTCAAAGGGTTGGACTTCCGTAGGGTGCGGAGAATCTCTACGGCTTTTATATCCGGCCAGTTGTGGCTGGAGCGAGATGAGTTGGTGGGAAGCGACCACTGGTTCAAGCACGTACATCATAGTCTTGAGGATGAATACTGCTCCTTGGTGTTCAGGGGGTTGAGGTACAAAACCATCATGGGTTTGAAATCGCAATTTTCCTTCACCCATCCAGGTTTTCATTGCGGGCGTTGCTATCTCCCGAGCAAGGTCTATCGTGGAGCCGAGATCTTGAACGACGTATCGTAGGTGAGGTGTGGACGAGAGGATTAATTCCGCAAGAGACCCTATGCCACCACCAACGTCGACGATTAGGGTGTCTTCAGGAAATGAGTTGAATGGATAATCTGAGCCAAAACCCTATATGTAAGTACATTATTCGATCAGTGCGGAAACCACGGGAACTGACCAAGAGGGATGAACTCCAGACCTTCAGTTTTTGTCATACCCCGCATGGCTTGATCGAAAAGTTTTCCCCGATCTTCATGCTCCTTAGAGTGAAGCCACGAATACCACGGAACACCACCAGTGGACAGGGTGAAAGGTGCCGGAGTTGGCTTGTTTGACCCTGAGTTCACAAAGCGCTGTTTCATGAACTCTTCGTGGTAAGGAGCTCCCTGCCCAACATCCTGCATGCTGAGCCAGTTGTTGTGAGTGCCTTTTCAGTCTTCAGGGATACGATACCAGCAACGTACATGGCATTCAGGTGGGCGACGAATTCGGGATTATTGACTAACGTCGAGCTCGCGGTCGTATTAGCAAAAACGCCTGGTTCTATTTCTTGGAAGATGCCCCGTACGGAAAGATACCTCAGTGTCCGTCCTGGAAAGAGATCATCAGTATTTCGATCCAGATACTAGGTGGATCTTTACCAACTTACCGAGTACATCTGCATCTAGCTCGCACTGCTGTGCAAGTGTTTCAATATGGACCCCTTCTCTGTTTTCCGCCTTCGCAGTCACATGAATGCGTGTGGCGATGTCGTGCTTTAGGACGATTTTTAGGTTCATCGTGGTGAGATACTACATGGCGCAATTTCATGAGCGATTTCAACCAAGAAACCCAAATACGCCTCACAGCTCCAGCTGTCTCAAAAAGCAGATGACGTGGCGCAGTTACTAACCGGGCCAGTCGCTCGCATGCAACCCGTAACACAGACGCCTCTTCGACCATTTGCATATTTGCGTGGAATGGTAAACCAAGCTTGTCGGCTATCTGGGTAGCACGGCTAGCAAGTTGACCATCCTTGACGGCATTACGTCCCTCCTTCTCTAGTAGCTCTCGGAGTGCCTTGGATGAGGTTTCGATCGTTCGTAGGAGTTGTGAGAAACGCGCAAGGGCGAGAGTGCGAGGTAAGACCATTTCTGCTGTCGAATGCTCTTTTCCATTTAACCGTTTTATACCGCCGAACGCGCTAATGAACAACTATAAAAGTAGATGTACTTTTCGCCAGTCTTCTGATTGCCCATATTCTGGCAAACGTGATTGCATCAGGTACATGTCTACTTCGGTTTCCCCGAGCGCCCGTCATACATCTACCCCTTTAAGAGATTATCGCCACTTTTGCGCTCTAACAATCCCCCAGCCTTCGCTGCTGCATTCGTCTGGGTCTCAAAAACTTGGTACGGAATGCATTCCCTCGCATTTAGCTTCATGGCGAAGAACTCGACTTATCTACTTCCTATCAGGAAGTACTTGACATTCCCAATGTCGACTTATTGGTGAGACCTGCTTCCCAAGCTTGAGCTTCCCTGTCATGAGACCCACCTCACGTACACACCACGGATATACACATTGATACACATCACCTTTGCTTTAGCTAATGCAATGTTACCCCTGCCCCTGTATTATGCTGTATAACATATGAGAGCCAATAGAAGGACGCGCCAGTCTTCAATTTTTCTTGGGAGATTTATCCCCAGAAAGAACTAAGCGGTGCCACCAAGAATATTTCTAGAGTGCTTCTATCTGTCACTCACCCCCAACTAAGAGATGACGTGATGGACACTTGTAATGGATTTTGTCTAAGTGGAGGTTCTTCCGCTACGGGATAGGACGCGTTCGGGGGAAGGAAAGTGTCGAATAACATTAGGACCAACTTGTTCGCTCGGTATATCTTTGAGTACCATGAAACCCCCCTTCGGGCTGGCCGCACTGTTCTTAAATCCATATAATCAAACTTCCCCTTAAACAAGCTTGAAAAGAGTATCGGTATTGACGGATGGGCATGAAGAGCATGAGGCGGAATATCGCGAGTTTCGAGGAGGAACCCAATTTCCGAGCGTTTGGTGGAAGCACCCCAGCATTTCTACCCGCATTCAAACACATTAACGGTCAGTATGAGTTAGCTTGTCAGGAAAACTATCATAGAGCCTACAGCGAAGATGTCCCAGTTCTTGTGACACAGCTTGACTTGTCTCAGAGGGCAAAGAAGTTAGCATCGGCACCAGCGTAGACAACCACACATCCAGTGACGCTGTCAGTCACTGAGCGAGATTCAATTTCACATATCCGCAGCTTGAGTGATAGGAGCAGGAGCGCCAAATGTCAAGGTGGCGTCAGCACATGCACCGACGTTGAGGAAAGCGTTAGCTCTGGTGGCACCAGCATTGGCGTCGATGCCAATTTCAATCCTCGGTTGGATTGGATTGGAGTCTCGACATAAGCGCGAGACGCTTGGGTTGACAGAAAGTGAGAGGCTTGAGAGAGTAGGGCGCTCGGCACAAGTGTCAGGGTGTTTAGTAGTAAGGGTGTCATACCACTGCTGCCAGGGGATACACCGACAACGGACGTTTGGGTAGAGGATTTAGGGAAGAACAACTTGGCGTTGTTGAGGGTATAATCCAAGTTAACACTAAGGTTGACGTGGACGTCGACTGTGGCTAGTGCTTGACCATTAACCTTGAAGACAGACCCTAGAGTAAGGATTCCAAGCCCAACGTTAAGATCCACTTTTGAACTGTGAAATGAACCTCAAAGCTTACCCTAGCCAGTCAAGGATCAAGAAGTTGCTTAACGTCGGTGTCCGCGGTATCGTAAGACCGCTCTGGTCTGGGTTTCACCTCCAAGGTGGAGTGTTGGAATTAGCCATCGAAACCGGCAATCAAGGCCGCAAATACGCCAAGTTCAGTCAACCATGGGCGGGACGATCGTTCCAAGTGCGGCAACACCGATAGTAGCGTCAGCAGTGGCAGTTGCATACAAATCACGTCTACCAGAGGCCGAATAAGCCTGCCAGCCATTACCAGCCAAAGAGCATAGTTAAACAAGTTGTAAGATTTATCCACGTTGAAGAATGTCAGATCCTTGCTCTCGGAGAGGTTGAATTTGTTGAATTCTATAGGAGACTGGGGATGAGGGTTAGCCGTTGAAGGCATCTTCAATCCAGCCGAAAAACCCACGCTTTTTGACAAGTTTATCGAACACGGCGGAGCGGGCGCTGCGGCGAGCGATGGCCCTCTGAGTCAGGGAAGGTAGCTTCTTCGATCGTGATGTTGACTTTGCCGGTTCTGAGTTCTGTTGAGACCAAGATGTTCTCATAGTCGCGAGGTACTCAGAGATGTCGAGGGCCTGGAAGTTGTTATCAATACTAACGATCCTGACAACAGGAAGTTGGCCATTTCGGCGATTGAACTTGGAGGCGATCCATTGGTCTCTATCAACGTACCTTGCTTTGATGTAGAATGCTCTTATGATCTCCTCATCCGTCCAGGCGGTGCCGAAGGCTCCCTGAAAATCGCCAGTAATTATTGCCGACCAGGATTCCATTACGGTGGGGCACGAACAAGCATGCCATAACTGATATCACGCCCGCCTCAGGCTGGGTTATCCTTTGGGAGTGATCCAAATGCCTTGAAACAGAACGTCCGTATTGTCTGTCAGAAGGACGAATCTGATGTTAAAAGCCGTGGAAACTTGTTCCGGTCCTTGGGCAAGTCAGGAAAGATCGTTCGTCTCCCGGAATCTGTGTCAACATTACTCTCACCCGTGCGTCGCCTGGTTACGAAACGGCAAGTAGCGCGGAAATAATGCCTTGGGTCGTCTCACCAAAGTCTGGGTTCCAGTCGTTCCGAGCAAATGCTGCGGCTGCCAAAAAGGCGGGGAAGAGGAGTAAGCTCTTGAACACGGTAAGACCTTCTCGAGTACTCGAGGATCGAGAGTCTATGTTTATATCATTGCCCTGGGTTTCAAGGTGCGGCAAAAGAGAGTCGCCATGGGTGGTGGGAGGCGCCCTTTGATAACATCCGTTACCAACATGTAGCACAAGTTGCGTTGGCAGAGAGAATTAGTTGACTGACCACCACGATTTGACATATTCACCATATTCGCATGGAACACCACACGTTCAATGATACCTTACACAGATAAGAAATTGCATACTGATAGCGCAGACGTCAGAAACTCCTTTCCTCGCCTTTCCATGAGGTTTTCAAATTCCATCGAATTGATGGATGTGTGGAGAGTTTGTCAATGAATCAGAGACCAGTGCACATGGCTAACTGCCTCGGAGTTTTGTGAGCGTTTTTGGAAAGAAGCCTCAGACAGTGCGTGATCAGAGTCGGATATGTTGAGAACAAGAATGTGACAAGGACTGGCTGGCAGAACGGCCAAGTGCGAGAGATGACTGCAGATAGGGTTTTGTATCAATATTAAGAGGTTGAGCACTAGGTGTATGTCAAGTCCCGGTAAACGCGTTTGGTAGGATCGTCGTACAATGAGACTGATATCAGGCTTGCTTTACACGTTCCTCGATATAGGCTTGTTGAGAACAGAAGAGAGATATATCATCTAGGACTATAAACGATTGGTCAGTTTGTGCGAAACAACAAACCAAACCCGAAACAAGCAACATACCCGGAATCTCGGATCGAGCATCGACTGACTGCGTCATTGGTCTATAGTTTATTAGCAGAAGCTAGGCGTTGTTGGGCTAAAAATATGATAATCGCTATGACCTGGACCTCTTCGTTGTGGGCAGTCCCGAGAGAAGCCGCGAGGTAAAAACCATGAGATCGACCCATGACCACTTATGACATGAAGTATGTGGTCATAGCCAGCCTACATGTCCAAGTATATCAAGCCTTGTTGTCGCTGTCGTGAAGGCACATTTTTCGGGTAGCAAAGGAAATGTTGCGTTGCTGCATCGGGGTTACGGGGTGAATGGACTTTGAGTGGAATGATCCCCGTTCCTAACCGAATTGGGAGGCGACGGCGGGAGATTAGATAATGAGGTGGTGCATGGCAATGGTATTTGTTATTGCTTGGCGACCGATCAACGGACCGTCAATACCGAAAACGAACCAAGTCTGAAACGCACGAGCTGTGGTCAAAAGTCGTCCTCACAGCTTCGTATCCTATTCCCATCTCCTCATTTGCTATTCGACGACTCCAATTACGCCTAGCTCGCTCGGAATCTGAACTTGTAACACCCATCCATCTATCCATGAATTTCTTCAAGACGAAGCCGCGAACACCACCAGATCTCGTTCGCGGATTGCGTGATTCAATAGCACGCTTAGAATCGAGTGCGCCGGGGGGAGAGACAAGGAGGAAGGTATGTTCTCAGGGCTCACATATCGTTAGATTATGGATTCAAATCCCAGAATCGTTGACGACTTCCGTTAGGCTAGTGACGATATCTGCAAGAATCTACAGCAGATCAAGGCTATTCTGCACGGCGACACAGGTGTGTGATGCTTTTGTCCTCCTCCTACGAATCGCTGAGATCCCACTATCATTCCTCCACCTATTTCGCTACAGATGGGACACCAGAGTTAACCGCCCAGCTCTCCCAAGAATTCTACAATAATGACCTCCTATACCTCCTTCTCCTTCACATCTCCCGGTTCGAATTTGAGGCACGAAAGGATGTCGTGCAGATATTCAACAACCTTCTACGACGGCAGATCGGCTCTCGGTGGCCCACCGTCGATCATATCGCTGGACGACCCGATGTTATCTTCGCCGCTCTCGCTGGCTACGAGAACGAAGAAGTCGCTCTTAATACCGGCATGATCCTCAAGGAGATGTTGCGCCATGAACAGCTTTGTAAGATCCTCCTCTACTCCGACCAGTGCGTTCTCCCCGCGTTCCCTTAGTTGACCTTGGCAACCTTACTAAGGAAATTCCCTGAACACAGGTTTTACAAATTCCCTCATTACATCGAAACGACAACATTCGGCATTTCCTGTGATGCATTCGCCAATCTCAAAGAGACGCTTACGAGACACAAACCCATGGTCGCCGAGTACCTTGACAAGAACTATGACCGCGTATGACGATTCCTGTCCATGCGGCCATTCATGTCCATAATGACTGACTGACTGATACCCATTTCCCAATCAGTTCTTCTCTTCCTTCACGACTCTTATTTTGTCGACCAACTACGTCACCAAGCGTCAATCACTCAAGCTGCTTGGCGAAATCCTACTAGATCGGGCCAATTTCAACGTGATGACTCGGTACATCGCCAACGAAGCCAATCTCAAGATGATGATGAATTTGTTGCGAGATAAGAGCAAGAACATTCAATTCGAGGCTTTTCATGTGTTCAAAGTTAGTTTTCACCCCATTGTCGACGCGTCGCCACGCTTCTGGTTCTTTTGGCTGACCCCCCTATCTTCACACGGACAGGTGTTCGTCGCAAACCCAAAGAAACCACCGCAAATAGAGAGTATTCTGCGACGGAACAAGGAAAAGTTGTTGGTGTTCCTGCGAAACTTCCACAACGACAAAGAAGGTCCGTTTTACCTTTTACCTCCGGGTAATAGCCCGTCCTAACCAGTTTCTTCATCTGCCTTGTCGGGTACTGACTAGATGAACAATTTACGGATGAGAAACAGTTTTTGATTGTCCAAATTCAAGGACTATGACGCACATATGCTCCACCTTAGCTGTGACCCACGTCCTCGGGCGATCATGATCATTTTGATGATGATACCCACTTCTGTATGGCGATTCCTTGATGGAACTATCCCACCCTCCCACACTGGTATTTTACCCATGTTCCTAATACTGATACCTCAGCACTTCCTGCTATCAAGGGATGTGGTAAATGCAGTCCTACCTCTGGCTGTCTTTGTCTTTATTTCCATGCCCTGCTGGGATCTGTCTGCTGGCCTTTTGCTCTGTTACCTTGCTTGTACTCCTATTATCTCTGAATTGTACCTACTTTCAATTGCTTCTGGTGCACTTGCTGCTATGATGTATATGTATTCTGTAATCCCATTGAATGATGTCCTACTCACAATACTCATTTCAAAATTACACTTGGCATTAGATACAACATTGGTAGACATAACCCTTCTCCATCACGAGCCAAGAAGAGCCAACAGTTTTCACACCCAAGTTGGAAACCAAGGCGTGAAAATTATCTCGCACCAGGACAAGGTCGAGTCCAATATCAAATCATGTTAAGATCCCGTACAAATACAAAGATATAAACTTAAAAGAGTATCCATCAGACAGACGCTCATCTCGCTGGCAAGTCCTCCCAAGAACTCAAACGAGCCCAAAGGGAAAAAGAAACAAGCCAAAACGTCCTCGAGACTCCCGCAGAAGCGGAGCCATGTTCTCAGTTATGACGAGAGAGCGCGGGACGTCATCGATTGGATATGAAGGATGCGGCATTTGTAAAAAATGCGAGACTCGGTCAGTTTCTGTAAACAGATCCTGTTCGAGTATGTTCTAAGGGGTGATTGATGGGTTTGGGGAGGTTTATATAGGAGCGCTGGGTGGTCCGTGCGTGGGTGTCATGTGATGGGTTTTTTGGTGTGTTGAGGTTGCCGGTTTTGGGCTGTCGTTTTTCCTGGGTGATTTGATTACGTGTGATTACCTGAGGGCCGGATAGAGCCTGATGAAGAGCTTCACTCGCGGACCTGGAATTTCCGGCTAGGTCCTTGGCACTCCGACCGGGTCCTGGCACTTCTCGCTGGGCCTGAAGGACAACTTGCGTTTATCGTTTCGCAAAAGAGGTGTCGAGATGACCGGCAGTGCATCACACAGCAGGGGACCGAATTCTTGTGATGAAACTGAGGTAATGCCATCTCATGCCAGGGTCGCGTCGAGCGGGAATCACTGCACGAATTCGCTGTGTTGTTAAATGTCATACCGGGTTCACTTATATGATTTACCGTTCCATGGCACTTCCGATGGGATATGAGGTTACTGTAGGGTCTCGTCACAATCAATCACCCCTGTCTTCACTCACTTTCAGTGTTTCTTTACTAATGTTTAACGAAAAACCTCTCCGCTTCTAGAGAAAATTTGGGTGTATCGACGCCTGGCTCTTGTTCGGCGTGGTCAAGGCCTCCGGTCTCCATGACGTCCAGGCTTTTCTCATCTTACCCTCTATTCTCGAATGCTTGGCGTGTATGCTTTCCCTTACCTTCAGGTCATGGCTCTTAAATGTCACCCGTCTCGCTAACAGTGAGAAAGATCTTTGTAATTTGTAACGTTCGTGTTAGAACAGTTTCAGCGCCCAGGGTAGTTCCTTTCAGTGCATTGGTTTGTTAATGGGAAGGACAGTGAAACACATGTCAGTCCAAGTGTTTTCCTATTCGTTCTTGTGACATACTTGTGCCCTTCTGTAGTCACCTGACAGGGAAGCAGGGGTTGGATCATAGCCTCGTCGAGGCACAAACCATTGGCGCCATTGCAATGCTATTACCGGTGAATCTGATAAGAACTTCTACAAATAGCACCGCCCCGTCGTCGTACATATAACCGGCACCTTGTTGAGCTGTTTGTGTAGATATTATCCCATGGACCTGGCCTCAGGCACTCATATTCCGCAGGAGATCCTCAGTCTTATCGTCGAGCAGCTCGAGCGTGACTCGGAGCTTCGCACTATTCGCAACCTCTGCCTTGTATCAAAAGGCTTCTGTATCGACGCCCGAAGGTATTTATACAGCAGAATCCGAATCGCCCGAAACCACCTCTGTTATAGGCAAAACCGCGATCCCCAAGTCATCACTGTCGACAGAGCCATCCTTCTCTTGACCACCATCGCACACCACAATCACAGCCTTGGCCAACTCGTCCGGGAATTCCATTTTTCACCTGAAAATGTCTCGCGTCCTGGGGCATTTTGGGAGCTCGTGAATCAAAGCCTTCATTATATGTTGAACCTCAAAGTCTTCGCATTCAACAACTTCATTTCGCCATCCAAACGCAATCTATTTTGGGGAACAAATTTCCAGCTGGAGGAATTCTACTGGGATGAAGGGTATAATGGGGACGTGAACGGAGAATTACTGCAATTCCTCAAGACTCAGCCCAAGCTCAAAGCATTGGCAGCCCCCTTGTCCGATGCTACAGTTTCTTGGACGCTATTCCCGGAGTTGCGGACCTTCATTGGCGACGCAGTTTCAATCAGGCAGCTCATCCCCCATCATCCGGTGACCAAACTCAGGTGGACGGGATATCAATCGCCAGACCGGACCTACAAAGATGCATTCGCAGCGTTGACCACATTGCGGGTGCTGTCAATCGATTATTCTCAAGCAGTGTCGTGGGCTGCTATAATCGCCCCCCATCTAAAATCTCTCGAGATCCTTCATATGACCGGACCTCGTGTATGTCCTCTCTTCTCTCACCTGCGTATCACTGCCATAATGGGGAATCAATCAGGCTAGTCACTCTGACCATGTCGTCAAGCTCATTCACCCACGAGTGCTCATATGTTCGCCGCTGACTCGGCCCCGCGAGGTTTTTGGGGAGGAGGAGCAAAGGAGACTTCTCAATGGCTGGTTCCATGAAATGAAACGGTTAGAGGCCGTATATTTCCCCGCCATGCACGACCAAACAGGAAACGTCGGATACTTCCGTTGGTCTCCTGGGCTACACCCTCCGGTGTCAGTCACTTCGCAGGAGCTTATTGAACGAGAGTCGGTGCATGAGTTTGCATCGTTGTTGATCTCTCCTTACTCTATCAGTCTCGATGCCTCTTTCCCCATTTATTAGTTTCTGCCTTCAATCTTTCCATTCAGAATCTTCAAATTTGGAGTCACTGTCGTTTTACATATCATAGACTCCCTGTTGACGTCGTCGGATCTTGTAAGTGCAGCACCTAATCCGTAAGGAGTTGTCTCGGTGTATATGTCAGTTCTTGATTTGTTACTCGAACTATTTCTCCGGAGAGATATGCGCAACATGAGCGAACTAGATGATATACAGTGAGTTGCATAGTACTCTTCACCAGAGGAGTCATAGTGGGTACAACAACTTAGCCGACTCACCTATCTCTTTGTCATCTGCTTGTCAAGGAGTACCACACAAGACTCAAGCCGCTCGGACACAATGGCGTCCGAAGCAGAGGAACAAATATCGTTTCTAGACCTGGCTCTTCAAGGCAAAATCCAGCCCACCCGAACGATAGAAAATGTGCCTGGGAGCTTCAACTACTCACTGTACAAAGCTCAAGACCCCCCACCTTCCTCCCCCCAACGAAATACTGCTCTAAATCTTCATCCGTGCTCCTCCAAGAGCCGACGTTTACATCAGCTGCCGCAGACCGCTCCCAAAGGACAAGCTCGACATCTTCTAGCTGAGCGCCGTATGCTACTCCTGGTGCAGCCTTCTCCTCTCCCAGCCTCTCTGGTCAAAAGTTGCATTTTCGCTTTCCACAGAGACGCGCATCAGTGCCCGCATGGTCAATAATATGTACACGACTTCGTTGGCACGACTCGATCTGTGCTACGGCGTCCTGGTGAAGCACTAATGTCGTTGTCGCTTAAGATGGTTGGGTCACCACTCTCTCGTTCAGAAGGTGTTTAGACGCTCCTCGAGAGGATCGCTTTCGGAGCGCCTAGATGGGTGAGCATTGATATAGGGGGCCGTTTCCCATTTTGCTTTTTCCGCCTCCTTCCATCTACACTAAGTGGCTTGAGATTAACGGCGCCTTCGACTATCCTTACTCTTTGTATTTCTGTCGGTTTTACATATCGCAGATTTGCTGTTGTTAGTATCTCCGATGTTGTCGGATCGCAGAGCCTCAATAAGTACTCCGTAACAAGGAGTCAACTCTCTACACATGTTAACTCTTGACTTGTTGCTTGAACTGTTTCCCAAGAGGTATTTCGTGCAGCATGAACGAAACAGATGATATGCGGTGAGCTATCGTCTCCTTGGCCAGTAGAATGGTAGTGAACACAACAACTTACCCGACTCACCTATCATTTTACCATCTACTTGTCAAGGAATATCACGCAAGACTCGAGAAACTTGAGCACCATGATATCAGAAGCCGAGGCACAAATATTGGATGTAGATTCCGAAATACTCGCTCTTCAAGGCAAAATTCAGCAGCTCGAACAAAAGAAAATGCGTCTGCGGGCTTTCACTGCCTACTATACAAATCTCACGGCCCCCATCTTCCGACTCCCATCAGAAATACTGCTCGAAATCTTCATTCGTGCCCTTCCAGGAGCCGAAGTCTACATCGGCTGCCGCAGACCGTCCCCAGAGAACAAACTCGACATCTTCCAACTGAGTGCCGTGTGCTACTCTTGGCGCAGCCTTCTCCTCTCCCAGCCTCTCCTCTGGTCGAAGGTTGCACTCTCGCTTCTTCATTCAGAGGCGAGTATCAATTCCCGCATGATCAACAACATGCACATCACTTCGTTGGCACGACTTAATCTGTGTTACAGACGTTCTGGAGACACGCTGATGTCCCTGATGCTCGAGATGGTCGGGCCGCCGCTCTCAGGTTCCGAACGAAGCGTTAAGGCACTCCTCGGGAGGATCGCTTTCGGGGCGCGTAGATGGGAGCGCATAGACATAAGAGGCGTACTTGTTGACATGCCACACCATTTGGGCCAAGTCACATATTCCAATCTTCGATCTCTCAGCCTCAAGAATCCGTTCTTGGGTAACATCAATATAGGTCTCGATACCTTCGTTCCCAAAGCTCCCAACCTCTCGTCTATCTCTATTGATACGATGAATGACCGTTCAGAGCGAGGACTTGACCTCGTCTCGCAGTCCGACGTCTTTTCTTCCATCGGCCCACAAATATCTGACTTCAAACTCGCTCTCGGCGGTACTGTCTTCTTAGCAACAGCCTCACATCTCTATAACATGATCCGCCAATTTCCCAATCTCTCGACACTCAAAATCCACATTTTGCCAGTCTTATGGGGCCACAATGCAGCATTCACGCATGCCTCGAGTGGGCTATCACCTCTCCTCATGCCAAACCTGACTTCTCTCCACTTGGTATGGGGAACTTCTGCAAGCCCTTTCTCTCTTTGCTTTTTCAACCTTCTTCCAACCGGGCTGCGTGATCTCAAGCTCGAGATTTACGGGGTCCCCGACCAAGACACAAATCTAGCCCTTCTAGAATGGGCAGATTATTTCTCAGCGTCACTAAAAAATCTGTTGTTGATGTGGAGCACGCCGAAGATGGTTTTCTTGATCATTCCCCTCCTTAGACGCTTCACGCAGCTCTCAGAGCTCAACTTACGAGGGCCAGGAGTTGATCATGTCCTTACCGCCTTGTCAGAAAAAGAGGAATCGGGAAAATTAGCCCGCGCACCAGGATTGAAGCGATTAGTGGTGTACGTGCGAGAAAAAGAAGCGCTCCTTAATCTCATCTCCGCCCGAGCCCTACATCAATCCCCAGGCACGTCTAAACTCGAGTACGCCAGGATTCACGCTCCGAACGCACTTATTCTTAGCATGAAGGAAGCGCTTCTTTCAACCACTCTGGCCACAAATTATGCGTTTCGAGTTGAGTATGAAGTGGACCGTAGACCGTGGCTCAACCTCGGTCTCGATGCACCCCAGATTCCCACCTTTCCACCCCCCATTTGGCTGCTGGACTGAGCGTAGTAATAGAACAATAATGGAAGGATATATTGTATGCTTGAATGTGCTTTAAGGTAGATTACAGCCATGCTCACGAATATGAAATGAAACGATGAAAAAAGAAGTCTCCATAATAAAAACAACATCAAGGTCCGAAGACCGAATAGAACCAAAAACAAGCAACTCCAACAAACAACTACGACCGTGAAAGCGCCTTCCTCGCTTCCTCAGTCGCTCTCCGCGCACTCAACAACACTGGCCTCGCCACTTCTCCGTTCACGTTCTCGTCATCATTCGCTTTCGCTACAGTAGAAGGCGACACAGTCATCGCATTGGCAGCACGCCTCCCAACCATGTTCGCAGCAGCCAGCTCTCGCAGGTGCTTCTGTCCATTTGCAGATGGTCTCTTCTTCATCGTACCTCCCAACATTGTCTGGGAGAACGGAGCAACAGAGGAAGTGGACGAAGCCACAGTGGAGGAAGACGGCCCCTTTGCGAACACCTTTCCCTCTTTATCTACCCTTTTCAGGAAAGGACTCGGGAGGTTTTCTTCATCTGCGAGATCATATTTTGGTGCTGGGTGGGTTTTGGGTGCGGGGACTGGTACGGGTACAACCTTTGTCGTTGTGGCCGGCGCAGGTTGCTGACGCGAAAGGGATTTCGACGTCACTGTGGACGTCGATGGCAAGGCGGCTGGAGACGATGAAGACGAAGATGGAGGCTTTGTTGACGCAGAAACAGCGGCGCTAGACGTCAACCGTTTGAGCATAGGGCGTTGTGTAGATGCACGTATTGAAGGCTTTCTGAGCCTCGTCCGTGGTGCAGGGGCACCATTCGACAACTGCTGGACAGTTGTCGTTGATGAACCAGAGGACGATGACGAGCCTGCATCCGATAATTCCGCTCTGTCCTTCTCTTTCTCTTTCTCCTTCCATTCCTTCTCCTTCCTCTCGGTAGGACTCGGCGGCGGGCTGTCTAAATCTGATTCTGTGCTTGCCAAGCTCAACCTCCTATCGTCTTTGAGACCGCCCTCCACTCTTGTTGGTTCAGAGCCGGAATTCGAGTCGAAAATCTTCGTAAACCCAAGACCGACTTTGGGACTTTGTTTGAAGAAGTTTGCAAGCTCTGTGGGCTTGGGCGTCGCGATTGTTTCGCCTGTAGCTGTAAGGACGACGCCTTTCATCGCAGAGAGAAGGGTATCACTGTAGTTGGGCTTCGTAATAGGTGTTTGAAGTGCCGAAAGCGTTTTATTGATATCGGTCATCTTGGGGGTGGCCAGAGGATTTTGATGAATAGCATTGATGTTTTTAATTTGCTGTCGGCGTCGTTGCGTTGGAGTTTCATGTGTGATGCCGCTGATCGGTTCGAGGATGTTCTTGACTTCTTCCAGAGGTACCTTTTGCACTTTGCCCGCTACAACTACTCGTCAGCTTCTAATCCGTAAGCATGGGACAAATCTATCCGCTTACCTTTCTGAGAGGCCTCCCAAACTCTCATCCTCTCTTCAACCTCTTCTCTCATCTCTTCAACTTTCTCCTCCTCAGCCCTCAGCTCCTCTTCCCTCTTGATAATCCACTCCACGCGTTCCTGGACAGCCTTAATGCTAACCTCCACCTCCTGTCTAATCTCCGCCTCACGCGCAGACCAAGCCTGACAAACCTCCGCCTCACGCCTTCTCACAGCCTCCATAATCTCTTCTTCCCTCTTCGCTATCGCATTTGCAACTTCCTCTTCACGAGCCTGAATCAAAACACGTAGTTCCTCTTCCCGACAAGCGACGGCTTGTCTGATCGCGAGTTCGACATCGCGTTGTGTGATTTGGGGTTGCTGTTGGATGTGTGCTATATGTGCTTGCAGTCGTGCAATTTCGGCATCCTTTTCGGAGAGGATACTGCTCAGTCTGCGTTCTTGTTCTTTGAGGGCATCCTCCCGCGCGAGTATTTCGCGTTCTTTCGCGAGGACAGCAGCCCGGTGGCTCTTTACTTGTGATAATCTGAATATGAAATAAGAAGCCTCATTAATCGAACAATGGTGAATGGACGCACAGTTTATCCGTTTCGGAAACTCGGAATGACAATTCTAGCCGCTCGTGTTGGAGGAGTTGCGCTGCGGAGGGTCGCATGGCAGGCTGAGCAAGTGAAGCATTAGCCTCAAACACCGCATCCCAAGCGCATATAGGAACCCACGTTAAGGTTAAGCATGGCTTTAATTACAGCAGACAAGGACTGAGAATAACCCCTAGGTAAAGGAGGTATTCGGCCATTCCTTTAGGCTTCCATCAGGATAATAGCGTCATAATAGAAACGGATTGGATTGAGCCTACCGAATACACATACTGAGTTCAGAGTGGGTCTTGGCTTCGTGGAAAGGAGGCTTGAGCGCACAGAGCTCGTATATTAGGCACCCAAGGGACCAAATGTCCGACTTGGAGTCGTATGCCTTTTCCTGCATGAGTTCGGGGGACATGTAATAAGGTGTCTGTAAGTTGAGAGTCAGCATATATTCAACGAAAAGAAAATTTGAAGGGAGAAACGCATACTCCAACATAAGTATTCGCGAAACTACTTTGCGACAGAGCCTTTGACAATCCAAAATCTCCCAACTTCACGACATTATTCTCATCCAAAAATACTACCACGCCCAATGAGTCCCCGCATACACAAAAAGAAACGCGGGGCACAGACTCACCATTATCAGGCTTCAAATCCCTATGCAAAATCTGCGCCCGTCGTTCTTTCACACCTCCACCCACATTCAACCCATTCCCAACCTCATCACCAACCAACCCCGCAGCCGTCCCACCACTCCCACTCCTCCCATGATTATTCGGGTGATGACAATGATGCAACGCCAGCAAAATCTGCATAAAATAATTCCAAATCGTGTCTTCCGGTATCGATCTATTCGTCTTCGAAGCCTGCTTGATCACAGTGGACAAATCACCACCTCCACAATATTCCATGAGGATATACAAAATCCCAGCATCGCGGTCGACATAACGGTCGTGATATCGTACAATATGTTCGTGATGGAGGTCCTTCAAAATATTCCTAAACACGTGTAAGAAAAGCGACCCGAGGATAAGTTTAGTTCAGTGGAATGCGATTGGGAAGGACGTACACCTCTGCAACGATTTGTTTCCTATCTCTCTCCGTCATCCTCTCAAAGTTGAGCTCCTTGCGCGCAAACACCTGGGGTAAGACGGGTCCTTGAATAAAAGTAACTCCGCGATAGTTCAATGTATACACACCATTCCATCCACTTTCCGGCGAACCTTGCGTATGATACCAAAAGACCCATTTCCTATGATATCCAGTGGCTCATACTGGTCTAGAAAGGAGGACATATCGGGAGAGGAGAGGGGACAACCGGGGGGATCGCAAACTGCACTTTGATCAACAACTGACGCCCTGGCTAATTTCATCTCTAGTCCAACCAATCACGTGACCGCGTCGCGTCAAGGCGCTCGTTATTTGAAATCGAAATTGAAAAGCTGAGCACTCAGGGATAACCTCCGTCTAGCATCTCCTTGAAAACCACCTGCGGGACTGCAGGGAAAAATATCTCACGAGCGACAAAACATATCGATGACGATACTAGTGCATTGCATTAAGGGGGAATCGAACCCCCGGCGGGTCGAATCTCGATAAAGAGAACCACGATATGGCAACGACCCAGGTTACCACTACCCCATTAATGCCCAACTATAGAGAGCTAAAGGTGATTTAATCATGCGTAAGAGTCCTCTTCAGATAAGTATTGCATCAAAGCAGATCTATTTCGTCCCCAAGAACAGTCTCATGACCATGGGAACAATGTCTAAGCACTCCAGGCTTACCACAGAGACCTTCAGAAGTCCCATAAATCCATTCACATGAAGCAGTGGGATGGCATGAACATTGAATGCATGGCTCCAACTTGGCCTGGGAAAGTGAATACCTCGGATTCACATACAATACCCATCAAGAAGGATATTACCAAGGACGCAGCACGACAAGATGGAGTTGTGGGAAATGCCTTGCACGATCAACTGCTCCCAAGGGGGGAATTGAAAAAATGTCGCCACTTATCTATGCATTAAGGGGGAATCGAACCCCTGGCGGTTCGAACATTGGAACACATAGCATCAACCGATAGCAAACGACCCGGGCTACCACCACCCCATTAATGCAGATAGGCGCCTGGGTGTCTTGACCACCCCGAATCCGGTCCACACAAATAAATATCCTTCAAAAGAAAAGCCATAACAAGGATGACCATTAAGGTATAAAAAGTATACGTATACACAAAAAACACCCTCAACTCCTCCTACAACACCTAAACACATTCCTCTTCAACCAATACCACAAACACTACACACCAAGAAAAAAAAAAAGATAAAAAAGCCAGTCAGTAAAAAGCACACACCACACCACCAATCAACAAACCAATACTCACCCCAATAAACCTAACCATCGCCAACCCAAAAGTCGCATACAACAAAAACGCAAAATACGCATTCCTCTTCTGCCCATGCTGCTCCTCCCAAGCCCGAATCCTCCTCTCATTCATCCCCTTCTCATCCACATTCAACCACCCCCCAATATTCTCCACAGCCACAATCAACACCGCATTACTAAACAACCACGACGCCACCAAACGAGTCCTAAACGTCCTATTATCATCATCCATCTTCTGCGCCGCCGCCGCTGCAGAGAGGCTGGATGACTTCGAAGGCGGTGGTGCAGTCGACGTCAGTGCGCGTTTGACTGTATCTTGGAAGAGGTTATCAATGTCTTCTTGTGTGTTTGTCGTGTCTTCGACCGTTGCTTCGTCTGACCCAAGTGGGATTTTGGATTTGACGGAGGGGAGAGCTTCGGATTTGTCGCTTCCTTTCGTGCCCCAAGAGACCTGTGGCACATGACAATTTAGTATATGTGAACCTTTACTATGTTGCGAGAGGAGGGGACTCACGTCATGGAGATTGCAGAAAGCATATACGTTCAGAATATTCACAAAGCTCGGGGCAAGGCACATATACGGAAAGAACGAATGTATCATGTGCCAAGGATCACCGAACATGATCGACGCAATGAGGTATATCCCTTTACATACATTAGACTCTATCCTCCCAGCACAAAAAAAGAAGACAAAAGCACGTACCAAAAGTCGAGATCATGGCAGCCATCAAAGGGCCAACAGGCGGCATCAAAATCGCAGAGAGAAATTCTCCTGCACTGTGCTTCCCAGTCAGAGCCTTCGGAATATTCTGCAGCAAACAATCCAATCCGTTCAACACCCTTCAAAACTTGCTCTTTAATAGAGGGACTTACGACAAACGATAGACTCGTGAGCCATAACGAGCACACAAGGAGGTACACAGCCAGGACCGCGTACACCCACAACGTGGCCGTATATGCGACTCTTTCGGATTTGGGTCTATTGCCTAGAGCCAGGATGAACTGGCGCATCGAAAGATGAGATCCCATCCCACACAAGTTTGTTCCAAAAACCGTACCTGTAGAGCCAAGAAACATACGTATGTCCATTTAAGTGCCGCATTGACCCAATGAATCTAATGAAAGAATAAATGAGTACAACCATAAAAGAGCAAAAGAGAAAGAGACATACAGCCACCACATTCCCAAACACAATCCCTTGCTCCGGCAACAAATCAATAATAATACTAAACGTCAACCACAAATTCGCCAACGCAAACCACGAAAAGAACAACGACATCGCATTATACTAAATCACACCAACAAATCAAAATCTCCCACCAAACAAAAAAAGCAAAAAGAGCAACCCACCAAAGCCTGCACACACAAAATCCCAATCCTCAACCCCCCATGCCCACTCCCAAACACCCTCCAAAAATTAACAACAGCATAAACACTCGCCGCAAAACTCCCATTCAACCACCTCCTCCTCTGCCCAATCAACTCCTCAATCGTCTCCGGCACATCCGTCTCCGCTCTCGAAGGCTGAACATAACTCAACGTCCACGCCGCACCCTTCTTCGCCACAAGCTCAAAACACAAAATACGATCTTCCGCCAAAAACATGTTTTTAGTAAAAATCGACATGCCGTTGATGCCTTTGGGGCCGAGGCGGAGAGCGAGGGAGTGGTCGCCGTGGAAGTATTGTTCGAGTGGACGGCCGAGGATTGCGCTGTGGGTTTTTTTGGTTTGAGGGGGGTTAATGTGGAAGGGAGGGAAGGAGCGACGTACCGGTAGCGGTAGGAGCTGAATGCACCTGGGAGGACGGAGACGTAGCCGAATGTGCTCTCCAATGGTTTATCTGTCGAAACGGTCAGACTGGGACGTTTGTAGGAGAGGTGAAAGCTTACCGAGGATGTTTGACATCTTGTACTCGAAATTTTGTGCGGCGACAAGAGGGTTGAGGAGTTTCTTGCCGCCGTCCAGCATTGCATGAATTTCACCTGAAGACGCCATCAGTTGATTTCTGGAGGGAGGTTGAGCGAGTATCATACCGCAACATCCACCCAAATTCGGGTCATTGTAAAATGCCTCCCAGAGATAGTAGAGCGACTTTTTTCCCGGCTTCGTTCCTGCATCTATGAGCACGCAAATCTCCGGCTTAAACGAGAGGTCAATGCCAATTCCTTGTGAAAAATAGAGAATAAACCTACGTTAAGCATCCTGCCGATACCGTTAAATAACCACCGGTGCGAGTTGATCTTCTTTTGGTTCTTGGCCTTGATGACGAGGATAACCTGTACAGGTACCAAATTCGACGGATCGCCATCCGGTTGGGGAAGGACGAGCTGTGGTTTTGCATCGACAGACAACTGAGTCGTGTACTGCACATCACAAGTCAGCTTCGTTAGCCGAAACACCAAATGCCGAAAATGTACCTCAAAGATATGAGCGACGGTATCCTTCCCATCAACCTTCTTCTTCATAACTCCATCCTGGTACACACCAACAGTAGCCAACAAATCCAACACACTCTTATCCATAACCTCCAACCCATCCACAATCAGCGCAAGCGTAATCCTCTCCCATCCACGCTTACCCTCTTCCACATTCGTAGCCTTACGCCAATACCTAGACGACTTGCTCTTCACAATATCACGAACATTAAGCATGATACCGTGCAAAGTACGCGAGTACAAAAACTTGTCTTCATTGTACGACGTCACCGCAATAAGAATATCCGTCTCGCGGGGAGGCGAATACAAAGTTTGTCGCAGAGACCATCCGTTCTCAGGGGTAAAGTCATCCGGATCACAAGTAGCAGCCGTGTACCGCATATGAGTGAACTCGTGTGCTCCAGGCCCGGATTTATACACATTCTCCGTGGCGTTCAAAATCGCAGTAGGGACTTTATATTCCGCAATAAAGTTTCCATGGGTGAGTTTAACTCTACGCTTGATTCCCCGTTTGACGTTTTGCCTTCGCAGCCAGCCCGTGTTGAGTGATACGACGGAGGAACGCGAGGTATTGATTCGGGGGGAGTAAGGTGAGCCTGGTGGGAGGTATGGAGAATTGAGGAATGGGGAGTTGGGTGGGGGTATGGATACGTTTTTGAGGTACGAAGATGGAGGTGGACCGCGAGGCGGAGATGGCGTCCGCGGAGAGCTGGGGTACCGGGGGGAAGAAGGAGGAAGGCGGGGAGACTTGAGGATGGACGGGGGAGCCAAGAACGGTGACCTAGGAGGGTGAGCTGCAGACCCTGGGGCAGGGCTGTCCGGTCTGTGTGGGCAAAATAAGATGTCGTGTTTCTGTTGAAACGGGTTGAGGCTTACAAAGGAGGATAGACAAAGTCATCGTTCAGATGTGGCGGGTAATGTTCTGACACTAGTGTTAGTAACCATGTGTGGTAGCTACGCAGGATACTCACTCTCGTCGCCGCTGACATAGCCCAAGCTCTCTGTAGAAGAAGCAGCGGGTAGAGTACAGTCACTGTCGCTGCCACTGCCGCTGGTAGAGTGACTTTGAAGAGAAGGGGGGACAAGGAGGGTCGTGGAGTTCTCCGAGTCCGAGTTGGAGTAGCACGAGTCGGACGACTCTGTGGAGTCCCGAGGGATATGACGTGAAGACATTTGTTGCAAAGTCAATCAAGTCAGTCGATACCAGCGACGAGAACAGTAAGCAGCCCAGCTGCGGTGCGAGGACCAGCGCACACAAAGAAAGGAGAAAGTGGGGGGGTGAGGCGTCAAGCACTAGCACGCCGAACATTTGCAAAACGCGGTTTAATAAATGTTGAGAGTGAAACACAGCCGAGATGTGATGAATTGATGATGGAGATGGAACACGAGATATGTGTTGCAGGTCCCAAGTAACCAAACGCGGTAAACGGATGACCAAAGAAGGGAGTGTGGGAAAGTTTGGGTGAGTGGAAACAGGCTGTTGAAAATTCAGAGACCGGTGAAGATGTTCCGTTGTCCCCAGCCTCTTCGCAGACTTTCCTCTCTTGCTGGTAAACGCCGTCCGGATCCATTCACCATCCTCGCTCCCCATCTCCAGTCCCTCCGCACTGACCTTCTCGATCTTCTGGGCTCCGGCCATCCTGCACTCACTGAGCTCACTCAGTATTACTTCCACCACCCCTCGAAACAGATCAGACCTCTCCTTGTCCTCCTTCTCTCCCAAGCAACAAATGGTCTTGGCAAGAACTGGAACCTCAAACTCTGGGAGTCCACCCATCCCGCCGCAGGTGGCCGGAAAGACGAACTCGATATCCCACTCTCTCCACCCGAAGTCCTAACAGATTACAACCCCCAATTCCCAACACACACAAGTGCATTCAGTGACCCCTTTGTCCCGCCACCCGACCGCTCACGCTCCCACCGAAAACCATATCCACATAATGCAAAACCGCCACCTCCAGTGGAAGATGTGCAACCTACACTCCCAACACTACATACACCTACTACCATCCTCCCTACCCAACTCCGTCTGGCCCAGATCGTGGAAATGTTGCACACAGCCTCACTGCTACATGACGACGTGATAGACGGCTCCGCCCTTCGACGTGGCGCACCCTCCGCCCCATCCTTGTTCACGAACAAACTCTCCGTCCTAGGCGGAAACTTTGTGTTGGGACGCGCGTCAGCCGCTCTGGCACGCTTAGGCGACCACGAAGTGACCCAACTCATCGCTAGTGTCATCTCTAATCTCGTCGAAGGCGAGATTCTACAAATGAAAGATGTTGTCCAACCCAAATCAGACAACTTGACATCCCAAACCGATGATGAGGGGTGTGGGAAGTATCAAGACGCGTGGAATATCTATCTACAAAAGACCTACCTCAAAACCGCGTCGCTCATGGCCAAGGGCGCGCGATCTGCTGTCGTGCTGGGTGGATGTGCAGAGGGTGAAGTTTGGAAAGAGGTCGCGTACGCGTATGGACGAAATCTCGGTATTGCATTCCAGGTATGTATGTCATCATTCAATCCCTCTCCATTACCTCCCCATCTGACTCGTGGTTGTAGCTTGTAGACGATGTCCTGGACTACGAGTCCGCTTCTGCCACGCTCGGTAAACCAGGCAACGCAGACCTCCAACTCGGTCTCGCAACCGCACCCGCTCTTTACGCATGGGAAGAGTACCCCGAAATGGGCGAACTAATAGGTCGTAAATTCGAGTCTGCTGGAGACGTTGAAAAGGTGAGCTTCCCGTCCTTTTCCCACATATGCTCAAATCTTTCTCATCTTCTCATCCGCCGGCTATTTTAGGCCCGGAATCTCGTGCACAAATCATCCGCAATCCCACGCACAAAACAACTCGCACTGGCATATGCCGATGAAGCGAAGAAAGTGCTCCAAGAACTTCCCGAGAGCGAGGCCAGAGATGCGCTCGAGGTTTTAGCAGAGCGCGTCGTTGGGAGGAAATATTAGATATCGGTCTCTTAATCTGTTAGGGTATCACGCAATATTAATGACCCTTAATGTGGTTCTGAATGGTAAAACTTGACGTTGGTCTCCAAGGTTGTGCTTTGAAGCTTCTGTGGGGGGGGCTAGGTGGTATAAGATAAGAGATTGTCTAGATTGTCAGGCATTAATGGGGTAGTGGTAACCTGGGTCGTTGCCATAGCTCGGATTGAGCGATGAGATATTCGACCCGCCGGGGGTTCGATTCCCCCTTAATGCATGAGACCGAGTCATTACGTTTTTTTAAAAAAAACTTTGTTATCTTTGTTGCAACGGTCGTGGAAAGTCAGGATTGGCTCCCAGCCAGCCATTGTAGGACGTGTGCATTTTGCGATGGCATCAAATGACCAATCTGGGCGTCAAAGGGGTATCATCCAGGATCTCACCATTTGGTCCCAATGCCGCCTTCCTCTGAAACTTTCAAACATATACCCCAAGAGATACTGGACATAATCATAAACCACGCAAAAAATGATCCCAATACCCTCTGCAACCTTTGCCTCGTCTCCACCTCCTCTCTACCAGAAGCTCAAAGGCTCTTGTACCACAATATCAACATCTCCGACGATAGCGCCTACGCCCTCTACTCTGGCTGGCTCATCGACTTTACCAAAGCCACCCAACTTCTCATAACCCTAACCGAACACAACTCCACCCTCGCACAACACATCCAAAGCCTGTATCACCGCCTCATCAACCAAGATCACTACAACGACGATCACTACTGGTCTCTCCTCAAACGAAGCCTCCTATCCATGACCAACCTCACAAACCTCAACATCACATGCACAAACCGAGTCTCGAACCTCTTCGCCGACTGTCCATTCCGAAAACTCACCGTATTCGCCGACGACAGACCGCACAGCTGTTCCGATACCTACCACGACACCATGCACCTCCTCACCGCCCAACCCGATCTCAAATCCCTCTACGTCTGGAGAATGTTCCTCGATGACCACAACCAACCTTTCCCCAAGGACTGTTGTCCAAAGTTGGAAGCACTCAGTGGGGATCGGCGCACGATCGAGAATATCCTTCCTGGGCGGGGGGGGCTCATTACCAGATTGACTTGGATACCAGATTCGGGAGAGGATGTTGATTCCCCTCCTCATTCTATCGCTTCTGAGCTTTCGAATATCCGTGTCTTTGCTTTTGGTGGATTTTATAGACGTGCTAATCTTCGTCTTTTCGTTCCGTATCTCTCCTCTCTCGAGGTTCTACGTCTATACGGAGAATCGATCCGTGTAAGCACGTCTCCCTTCTTTCTCTCTTCTGCATCTAATAACCATGCTCTATACCCGTCGTGGCCTCCAGCCCGACATCTTCATCGAACTCGGACTCATCCCCGAACTCCCCAACCTCCGAATATTCATCTGGACAGCCGGCTTCGCCACCTCCGTCAAATGGAACTTCTTCGAAGGCAGACTAAGCCAAGAAAAACAACACCGCTTAACCAAAGAATGGTTCAGTCAAAGCCCGACACTCCAAAAAGCGTACTTCCACACTCGTGTACCCAAAGCCGGTCCACAAGTCTATCTCTGCTGGAAACGAGATGCGGACGAACCGACGAGAGTTGGTTCTGAAGAGGCTGTCACTTCTCATGGAGTCGTTACTTGGTACTCTTAGGCTTGGATCTAGAGTTTGTTGGATCCTCCGACTTCGTCTAGTCGACGCCACACACGCTTCACGCCATGTCATCGTGCCAATCTCTAGCGTCAACAAGGCTCCACTTTCTCCCAATTCCATTCCCGAGACACACCTGATCCTCCTCTACTTCTCGACTCGATCGCGCTATTGATTGAATCTTCTAAATTAACTCTCACGAGCATTAAGCCAAGAACATTTATAACCACTGCACTAGGCAACAACAGGAAAGAGGCAACACAAACTAGTATGTAGCCGGATAATCAGGAGTCAAGAGTGATGTATTCTCGCTTCAAGCGCAGACTAGCGATAGAGAATCGGTCGTCGGTGGTGCCAGCTCACTACGTACTACGTAGGAGGACGAACATGGGGACAAATGAGAGAGACAGGGAGAGAAATAAGTAAATACACCCGAGTCAAGGTATACTATAAACCAATAAAGAAAAAGAAACCATTTCCATGAATAAACAAACCGTAAACCGAAACAAGGGTGTTGTATCAAGAAACCTGAAGAATCTAAACGCAACGGGGGGGATATACTATGAACGAGGCCAAGGTGATGATGATGCAATGGGATTAGGTGGAAAATCACGATCCTAGTGTCATTTCGAGATCATGAAAAACGAGTGGCGGGATGGGAAAAAAGAAAGGTCGGGATCGAGGCCCCGTTTAGATCTCATCGCAGAAAGGAAGGTCCTCATCATCGACATCGTCAGCATCGTCATCGCAGTCCTCATCACTGACGTGGTTATCCTTGGCAGAAGCAGCAGGGGTCTTGGTTGCCGAGGGGACTGCGGGAGTTGCGGTGGCGGGGATAGTGGTGGCGGGGACCTCGCCTGCGGGGGCAGGGGGGACTTGGACCGTCTGGGAAACACACAAAACCTGTTACATAAAAACAAAAAGTGATTGTCAGCAAAACATGTTCCATATTGATCAGCAGTTTTTGATGGCCAAATGCCGAAAAGAGAACAAAACAAAAACCCGAGATGAAAAAAAATAATAATAATAAAAGGGAATTGGGAGAAAGGACTGCACAACACTGACCTCTCCGATGTAAATGTTGTCACAAGCCTCGTTGATTTGAGGGTTGTTGAGGTAAAGGATGGTCGAGTTCAGACCGTGTGCAGCGTTGATGCCGTCGCACGTGTCATTGTCCTTGACAACGTAGGTGGTGTTACAGTCTTCGCCAGGGTGGCCAAGGCAGATTTCATCACCGGGAATAAGGTTGCCGCAGGCCGCGTCGACATGACCATGGTTCACGACGGCGAGCTGGTAACTAAGAGAAAAATTTTGTGAGTGCCACGTTGAACGGGGGGAAAACATGGAGATGCTTACGTCGAGACTTGGTTAGCTGCGGAAATGCTATCGCAAATGTCTCCCTCCTTGACGGTATACTTCCTCGTACATTCAGTAGCAAGGGCTGCTGGAAGAATTCAAGGGGCACCACATCAGAATTGGCCCGAGCGCTAAAAAGTGGAGTAGGTGGACGTACATTGGGCAAAGAAGGCAGCGAACACAACAGCGAGAGTCTTTGTAGAGAACATCGTGAATTGAAAGAACGAAGGTGGGTAAAGAATGGCTTGTTCGCTGTGTTGGGGAGAGGTGGCGGCCGATGAGAAAGGTTGGAGGGCGAAGAGGGAACTGAGGGAATCCCAGACCTCTCTTGCCGCCCATATAAATACTTCCCGGACCTCGTCCGGGTACGGCGTGACACGCCTGTCTCCTTGGTGATTTATTCCTTTGTCGGCTTGTTCTACCACATTTTCTCATTGAGCTCTTCCACCTGAGTCAACAGTTGTATTGTCTATCCTGGAATCTCTACAAGACAGCCTTTTGTTGGGCTTAAGACTGCAGAAACCTCTTTTTTTGTGGCTGAGAGGGCGACCTCGTTCGCCGGCCAGAGATGCCCAATCCGGTGATGGTGGTAAGCGCGGCGTGTGGAATTACTCCACCAACTGTTGATCAGTCTTGGCATTATGGAAATGGAACAATCCATTCCCTGGCTGCTAAAACAGTAAAACAAAACAAAACATTAATGAATAACCCTAGCTCAACCTTCAAACGCTCATACGCGCTTCAGGCGCTGAAACCATCCCAGACTACCTTGATGACGGCCTGAGCTTCCGGGTAAACCTTAGGCCTGTGAAGTGGACGCAGTCTCATGCGGAAAGGTCCTGCTTATTATGTACCCAACTGGATCCGCCCTCGCGACCTGGACATCTTATATGAAATTTGCCTAAGGGTGCTGTTTTTATCCTTTGTAGACAGCCATCCCACGCTGAGGCCGCCACACTGCATACTCAGCATCAGCATCGGCTGGACTTGTTTTAGCTGTATGGGTACCCTCCTTACCTGCCTAACAGACCCCTTCCCGGGCGCTTCTTGCGACAACAACGGTGGTGAGGCCATAGGATTCGTTGATGAAGCCTAAGTTATTTTACCCTTCGGGACTGCAGCCGCGGAGTTATAGAAGGTCCACTGGGTGACGGACCCTTCTTACTAACGAAAACTCCTGGCCTATCACCGGTCACCAGTCGGACTACCTGATATAATGTGATGACCGCAGACAATCTGAAGAACACAGTAGAATGTCACGTTTTTGGGCCGTCAAGGTGATGAGAATCCCTTTCAGAAGGCCACGCTATCCAACAAACTCATATATATACTATCTGACAGGAGAATTACAGACGCACTGCACCCGCGCATGATCTACCGTCTATGCCGCCGGCGCCTGACGTCAAACGGGGACTGCTCGGCGCTGATCGCGCGCCTGGACTGGTATAATGGTGCATCAAGCCCAGGCATTCATCGACCGTGTCATGCTAAAGATATGTCTAATAGACAAGGTCCACCAAGACAATTGAGCAGATCTACGTGGCCGGAAGTAATAAATTCTAAGTCGTCGTTTTCAGTAAAGATAATTTCCTGCCCGGTTGTTCGACGAACTGGTAACAAACCAGCCCAAGCAACTCCGCACGTTGGTCGACTATCGGCGATGATCTTCAAGCTTCGAATAAGAAGCATGAGGCGAGACAGAGACGGGTCGACAGCTGCGGCGCTAGAAGATACATGCCTATCTGTCCAAGACCGAATTCCATTCAGCTTGCAACCTGTCATACCTAACACTATCAACACGAAGCTACATTAAGATACCGACCACATTCAAACGACCCGTTTCTCACATTCTGCCCAGATGAAAGTAACGGCTCGGCCCAGGAGATGATACCTTGCGAAGTGACAGCCTCCTCAAAATCCACCTGAGTTGGTTCTTCCTTGCCTCGCTTCTAGCAATAATATTCACAATGGTATGGTAAATCGGGATCGGAAGAATGGACGTATGCCATTTCTAGCGTCTTACTCCTGCCAAGTCATTCACCAACAAACAACCGTTTCTAAGTTCGCAATGATCCGGAATTGGACTGGATGGTGAAATGCTGTCTGTCTATATGAGCACCCGTAGCCTGGGAAGTCAAATATATGCAGATTCAGTCCTCATGAGGTCAACCAAGGTGACATATAGCCCAAGGACTTAGCCACAGCGGCGCCCCGAAGAGACATAGAACCTCCAATGAAGGGAGAAAAGGGGAGAAAAGGTGACAGCCGGGGCCATCGTACCAGCCAAGGGCTAATACACGGATGTGAGAAACCTCGGATGTATTCGTAGGCAGGATTTTATAAGCGTTCTCGGTCGACTCCGGGATCCAGGTCAATGTAGTGACTTGTCGACCAGGAAGGATGTTCTTGATAGTCTTGCTGTTACTCATCAATGCATCCAATCTAGGGCACCAAGTTTCGAGGAAAGCCTTTGGATCACAGACGAAGTGCCAGATATGGAGTGATTAAAGGTGGGGTTGTGTAGTGAGGAACTGAATTATGGTATCATAGGAGTGTTCATAGTGCAACCGGCTCTTCTAATAACTTCCGAATCCGACACTGGTGAGCTGGAATCTACAGCCTTCAAAAAGTTCTCTCGCAAGTTCAATGCCTCGAAGCGTCAGCTTCTTGAGGTTAACCATCGTTTGAAGGCTTCGTTTAACCAGAGTCTGGTAGTGGCTACCAGCATATGTACTGCTTGACCAGAATTGCGATACAATCTCCAATCGAGTACTGAAAGGGCGGTGTTGTATTCTGTCAGGGTTACAAAAAGTAAGGGAGCTTTCTCGGGATGGATAAACCAGCCATTGGAAAAATCATCGGGCTTGTGACTGATATCCCGATACAGAGCACTCTGAGCTTCGGCTAGGAAGGATGTCGACACAAGGCAGAGAGCACAAAGAGTGTCCAGATCACTCCTTGCGTAGCGGATGATTTCGCCCTGGGTATTAATCAGACTGGAGAGGTTAGTGCAAAGTAAGCAGGAGAGCCGTGTGACGTTCAACTCTAAGAGCAATTTAAACCCCGACCCCTCCACACAATTTGGTGAACTCTATTCTTATACCGCGACAAGCACAACTGCTTATTGTACCCAACTGGATCCGCCCTCGCGACCTGGATCGAAGTATATGAAATCTGACTCAGGGAGCTGCTTTTATGCTTTGTGGACGATCATCGAATGCGAAGGCTGCTGCACCACGTACTCAGCATCAGCATCGGCTTTACTGACCCAGATGGACTCATTTTCCAACTCCCGATCGTAAGGGTGCCCTCCTTTTCTGCCGAGCAGATCCCTTCCCAGATGCTTCCCGCGACAACAGTGACGAGGCCTTACAGTCCATGATGTGGCCTAAGCTTTTTTACCCTTCGGCACTGAAGCCGCGGAGTTATAAGGCTATTGGCGGCGGGTCCTTCTCCTTAGGAAAATTCCCGGCGAATCACTAATTGGACTATCCAAACTTCCCTAATATAATGTAGTGATCATATACAGTATGACCTTCCAGTAAAGATGACAGTAGAGCTTCATATTATTTGGCGGTCAACGGAGCTATTGTAGAAAGCTTTTCGCCTGCTTCCAACCGTCCAGGTCAACCTGGTGATTTGTCGATCAGGAAGGATGTACTCGATAGTCTGGCGTTGTGGTGAGGAGTTGGAGTACCGGGATGCTTCCAGATCTGAATATCGCATTTGAAACCCTTGAGCTGGAACGTACAACCTTCGAAAAGTTCACTTGTAGGTTCAATGTACAGAAGCGCCAGCTTCTCGAGATTAACCATCATTTTGAAGACTCCGTTTCATCAGGATCCAATAACGACTACCGGAGAAGTTACAACGAGCAGGGAAGCGATACAATCTCCAAACGAGTTCTGACAGGGCAGGGTTGTATTCCGTCAGTGTTGTAGACAGGATACCGGCTGAAAATGACCGTCTATCGATCAAGACTATGCCTACTAGGCGCATAAAGTCTCTGGGCTCTGAGAAACAGACATTCGTCGTCGGTTTGACCTTCACCTGTGTTTCCAGCACTAGATCATGTGTTCTGCACACACACACAAAAAGACGCTCATTAGCATTCTAAAAAATTGACCTCCGAAAGCACACTAATAATAAGTCGGTATCGCGCATCCAATCTTCCAGGAGCCCTTGGTCGTTACATCCGTCATCTACCAGAACCAACCCCACCCGAAAAGCGGAAAGGGAACTCAAATGCGAACAAGGACGGCCATGTAAAGAATCTGCAAAACAGCCTCAAAGAACAGGAACGTAATTCTTCTCCGACGTTGCGCAGGGTTTACGGTCACGGTTGCTGTCGGGTTTGGGTTTGTCGAGATGGATATCGAGGGATCCGGGAGGACGACAGAGCGCAATGATCGGAGCTAGAGAGTAGACGCAGTGTTCGATACGTAACTCCTCGACATAGAAGGAGCGACTTACAAGGAAGAAGGCGTTTGCAAGGAAGGAGTATATGAAGACGAGGGTCCATAGAGGACCGGAGAATTTGAGGAAGCCGGCTGTGATGGTGAGAATCACGCTAGATATGTGCATGGATGAGCTTATGTGGAGAGAGGAGACCGGAGGATGAAAAGTTCATACCCGACAAACTTGTACCCTCCGTATGCGATTAGGTCTACCACTTGACTTGATCCTTGAATGTTGAGGAAGTAGCAACCAAGCTTGACGAAGATAAAGTCGAGTATGACGACTGCAATTGCTCGTGAAGCGCTTTCACCCAGAATCTGTATTTGCTAAGGTCAAAAGACATGCATACAATCATAAAGAACGCGTACTTTGGGATTGAAGTTTTTTTCCAGACCTTTGTGAATGGCAGTTAACAAGATGTACGTGACGATAGACATCACTATGCGGATATCAGCAACTTTCTTAAACCTAACCACCAAGGCTCACCTGGAATATACAAGTCTGGGCTATTAATATCCTCTCTTGGGGGCTGCCATTCACTTTGTCCGTTCTCGGCCCGCTTTACTTTCCTCGCCCAAGGTTTGTGCGTCCACGGGAACAAGATAAGCTTCAACTTGTGCATAACGTACGAGTTGGACACATTGAAGTGGTGTTTTACATTTGTCGAAGGGAAGAGTGTACCAAACTAGTGATCCCATGAATAAAGAAACATAAAAACGAAGCCTTTAAAACTCACGTTGCGCTGCATATACTCCTGGCCAGCTGCAACCGCGCTGTGTCCAAGTTGCATTCCCAACTGTGCCGTTGCATCATTAATACCCCACGCTGCAAAATCTGGCGCAGGTATACCGCTCCCCGTGCTCCCACCATTAGCTGAGGCCATGTTCCCTGTCGGGGATGCGCCATGACTGGTCGGGTGATACCCTCCCTGTGCATGCATTTGTTGCGGGTGAGGTTGATTATGACTAAATGGACTGGTATACGCCGGCACATGCGTAGGCATTTGTCCGTATCCTGGCATAGGTGATACACCATGTTGTTGGTGTTGGGGACCGGGTGAAGATGAGAAGCGTTGGTAACCTTGGGGAGACACGGGTGTTGAGGGCGGCTCTGGAATATATGCGGGGTGAGTTGGGACTGGATGCCGGAGAGGAGGGGGAGATTGGGACTGGAATTGTGACATGTCTTTGGTGAGCGCGTTGGGCTAAGTGATTCCAATATAAAGCTCGACAGACGTGTTGGGACATGGTCGCGGCCTATGGCTTGAGGAATAAACAACATTATGTAATACGAACAACGACTGCGCTGGAATAGCATTCTTGAAACTTTTTGATGTTTAGCGACCCGTCGGTGAGTACCAATCAGGTGATCCGAATACACGTCGAGCTCTATGGAGGACGAAGGTTTTGACAAGCTAAGAAAGGCATCGATGCCAGATGCAATCCACGATTCATCTGCACGCTATTTTCCTCGTGGTGCTCTCCGGGTACTCGTGAGTACATCCATAACATCATTGACTATGAGGCACAAAGCTCGCGTGTTATTGTTGCAAAGGCCTGCTGGGGCTGGGGGTCTGCACTTGCACAGGCCTGTGCCGAGCGCATAGGAGACGGACTTGGCGCATCGTTCTTCTTCTCGCGATCCAATGAACAGACCGATCCGAACACATTTGTGCCAACCATTGTCTATCAGCTGGCGTCAAAATTCGCAGCCTACCGCCAACTGGTCGACGCTAAGATCATCCGCAACCTTTTTGTCCTCGGAAAGTCGGTCGATGTACAGTTTCGGGAGTTCCTCGTGAAACCACTTAGGGAGCTTTCATCTCGGGGTCAACAAGTCAGCGAAAGCCTCATTATAATCGACGGTCTTGACGAATGCCACGGCCAGGATGCCCAACGCGTTATCATCATCAAGGTCACCACCACCTCCATCCTGGAGCAGACCACGCCTTCCCTGTGGGCGTTCTTCGGCCGCCTGAAACCTCCTATTGAGGCCGCTTTCTCGGGGTGGGTTGAAGAGATCTGTGGCGATTGACACTTCCTGTGTCTCGCGATGCGGATCGGGAAATTGAAATATATCTTCGAGACGGTTGTAAGATGATCCGGGAAGTACACCACCTACCCGAGACGATTGCGTGGCCACCCGAGGAGAACATTCGCCAGCTTATTGAACAATGTGCAGGCTGGTTCAACTACGCGTCAAATGCTATTCAATATATTGCTCACAGTCATGATGCATTTGTGCCTGAGCAAAGGCTTCAGTTGGTCCTGGATACGGGAGAAACCAACAGCAAAAATCGGTCGGCTAACCCACCGCTGAACTTTGACCTTCCTAACACATTGTTGCTTTTTGCCCATGTTCATCATGGACCATCCGCTTACTACCTCCGATTTTGTTATTCGATCTTCAACCTCTCGCATCTGCAGAGCCCTCAGTAACACTTCCTGTGTGATGTCACCAGATCCAAGGAATTTTGCGTTGACACATGACGCGTTTATAACAGATTCTATTCTGCATGTATTGATACCCTCTGCCATTTACGAAGAACTAGTCCCATTGACGGTGCGTGATTTTGATACCAGGCTTCAAACTGGATAACTGACTTGTGTCCTAGATGGCCACGGTACTGGAGCATTGGCTCAGCAGTCTGGTTCTCCAGAAGAAGTGAATGGTCAACTCTATGCAACAGGTACTTGTTCACGTTAACGGGGAATGTAGACTTCGAGACAAAAGTACTGCTAGGGCTTTCATCCATCGATTGGGCCCTTGTCGCCAGATTGCGCAATGAGTTACGCTACGACGCAGATGGGTTTGAGGCGTTCATTAAAAAGGTACGTCTCAAGATTGCAGGTCCCACCAACCCCCGATGGCTTGATTTTCACTAGGTGTAACATATACCCAAAGATTGGCGCCGCCCAATCCTCTGCCCATTTGGTTGCAGCAATTCTGCCAGGCCAGTCTCAACACCTCAACGAGATGGACTTCCACAAGTCTACTCGGTGAGCACCGAACGCTTGCAAACTACAGAGCTATAAATATCATTATATTGTTAGACAACGATCAGAGCCTGCCGCGCCTGGCTTTTTGTAAACGCGTTCTTCACGTGCTTCGTAGACTCTGAAACATCGACGCTTTACCCTCGGAGCTATGTCTTGAAAGGCATAACTGTCGGTTCAGGAGTAATCAGTGGTGGAGGATTTTGTGACATTTATCAAGGTCGTTGTGGCGAACATAGCCTCTGTTTGAAGGTCGTGCAGTTGTTTTAAATATCGGAGAAGGAAAATATGCTCAAGGTTCGTTTATTCATCCCATACATTTCTTATCTGTTATCAAGCTGTCACCAGCTCGACGGATGGATTTGTCTTGTGTGTCCCCTGGATGACCAACGGCAACCTCGTTCAATTTATCGAAGCAAACCATTCCGTAACTCGTGGGCCATTTCCCCCCCGCCGCGAGACATTAACTAATCTCTTCTCATTTCAAGGTTGCCTGTGGACTTGAGTACTTGCACGGCGAAAGGATAGTTCATGTCGACCTCAAAGAGGTACTTTGTTTTATCCTCTCACAGGGTTTTTCTCAGTCCTAACACAGGAGAATATTCTTGTGAAGGATTCTGGGAGTGCTTGTATCACCGATTTCGGATTGTCAACCATCTGGAATTACAGGACACTACCAGGTATGACTCTCAGTGCCATGCAAGGTCGTACGCCGCGCTATCTCGCTCCTGAGCTAATGAACGATGATACACGTCCAAGCTTGGCAAGTGACATGTGGGCTTTTGGGTTGGTCTGCTATGAGTGATAATCCCCAGTTCTTAAAGTGTAGATCTCACTCAGGGTAATTAGATCATGACGCGGCTGAAACCATTCTATGAGAGTACAGACTACCAAGCGACAATGAAGATAATGAAAGATGTCTTACCAACTCGACCAAAAGGAAATTCAGAACCGGATGTTGACCCGATAGATGACACAATGTGGGGCTTGATGGAGTCCTGCTGGGTGAGAGAGCCTGAAGATCGACCAATCTGTACGTAGATATTACAGAGGTCGGATTGGCGAAACTCAAGAAAGAGCATGAAGACGAGGCTGGGGATCATGCGGCACACGAAAGATGGAGCTTCCAGCATGCGATGTCACAAGGTGCGGAAGCATCCATTGATTTGACCCGTGTTGAGGAAATCCTCAACGCAGTATGTGTTTACCTGTCCCAATTGTTCATCCGCTCAAGTTGTTGTAGCTCTAGCGGGATTCTACGTCATCGTGTAGGACGTTTGGTGTTCCCTAGTCTCTCCATACTTCCTAATATGAATTGCAAGAGACGGTGTATGAGATTTGTACTGTATCGAGCTTAAAAGTTTCTTATAACAGGCAGTGCCAGCATGAGGATGAAAGAACTCGCTGAGGCTCACGCAAGGGCGAGCGAAGAGAGATGGGAGGCCGAGATGTCAGATATCTCCGTTCGTGAAATCCAGCGCTTAGAAAAGGTGCTTCCTCTATTTGTCTGGACTACAGGGCCCCGCGCGCGAGGGTGGGAAGGAAGCCTGTCCTGGTCTAAGTGATAGCATGGTGGATAATAGAAACAGCCTTTACACGGCCCGGACCAAGCAACACCTTGTGGACAATGTTAAGGATCGGACATCTTAACCGAGAGACAGATACTTTGAGGGCACCCACATCAAACGAATGCTCATCTCTCTGAAGTATGCCACATAAGTATGCTATACGGCTATATCAGAGCACAGGAGTTCGCACTGCCCTCTTGACACAGTGTTAAGTCTGGGATCAATCCCAAGACACACTATCATATTCTCTCTCCTCTTTCCGACTCTTGATCTTGGGCTTAATGTGCATCTTCCCCAACGCGCAATATATCGTGATCAACAACCCCCGACTCGAAGACAAGCAGATAACCAAGATCTCGAGTGGGCCCACTGGTAAGTTGAATGATGAGACGTCGGCGGCTAAACTGATGTGAGTACTCATTCAGGTATTGATATCCTGCTGGAAGCATCTGTTCCCAGTGCTGCTCATGATTCCTCCGCTCGGCATCCGCCTCCTCAGTGTTTCCCTGGAACTCGCATACAATACATCGAGGACATTATACATTGGGCGGTCCCTGCTATCAATGACGCTTCCTCGGCTATATTCTTGATGAAAGGGCCAGCCGGGGTGGGCAAATCCGCCATAGCCCAGACTTGCGTTGAGAAACTCAAAGCCAGGGGAAAGCTCGGAGCTTCCTTCTTCTTCTCGATTAACGGACGAAACAAACCTACGTGCTTCTTCACTACCATTGCATACCAGCTCTCTATTGAGTTCCCCGACTACCGTGACCTCATTGATAAGAAAATCCGCCGTGACAAGTCGATCGTCTATAAAACAATGGTGTCACAATTCAGAGAACTTATCGTCGAACCACTGCAGGAACTGGAGAGGAGCGGGAGAGGTATTGGGAAAAGAATCCCTATATTTGTCGACGGGCTCGACGAGTGCGAGGGTGCAGATGCGCAATGTGAAATAATCGAGATTGTTTCCGCAGCAGCCCGTGACTGCTCTATTCCCCTCTGCTGGGCATTCTTCAGTCGTCCGGAATCTCACATTGAAGCCACATTCGCAAAGCCTGACATCACTAAAATTTGCCATAAAACCGTACTTCCTATTTCGCGGGCCGCCGATGGAGAAATCGAGCTGTATTTCCGCGGCGGCTTCGAGAATATCCTTCGACGTCATAACATCTCAATGAAATCTCAGTGGCCCTCAGATGGTGATATAAAGACACTCGTGAATGCCGCGGCGGGACTGTTCGTCTATCCAGCAACAATCCTTCGAATCGTTGGTCAACCCGGGTCACTTCCTGAAGAGCGTCTACGCGCAATTCTCACCGACACCTCGAAGCGTGGCGGCAAGTCTACCTTCGGCACTATTCACAAGCCCCTCTTCTCAGAACTTGATGCAATTTATAAGTTGGTCATGGAACGTATATCCCCGGAAACTCTTCTTCCCACCCTCCTCTTATTTGCAATGCTATGCCGTGCTGGACCACATCTGGGTGGTGACGGCAGGGGCGTAGTGCTACACAGCAACATGCTGAGTTTGTCTAGATTGGAATTCAAAACCATCTGCAATCAACTGAGTGCTGTGATCCACTTTCACGACCAAGATGAACCGTTCGAGTTCGATCACCACACCAATATCAGCCGTCCATTCCAGTATGCAAGCCCCAGGGTTGTCCAGGAGTTACGGACCTCTATACGCTCCTGGCTTGGAGGGTCCCTTTCCTTCTATCACAAATCATTTTACGATTTCCTCGTCGATCCAACACGTTCGGGCATGTTTTGTGTCACATCTCAAGCTATGCTTAATGCTTTGTTCAAGCACTTCCTTGAGCTCCAGCTTAAGTACCAAGAAAGTTACTGCTTTCGGGGATCAGGTCTGTCTTTGAGATCGCTTATCATTCCGCTTATATTTCTAAATCCCGTGAATGTAGAATTGATCCTAGCACCCGGCATACCTGATTCGGCATCCTCTCTTTCCCATCCTTGCGCGAATGAACTAGTCAATTCTGTCGTCAAAGCACAAGTTCATGACCTACTCTTCGGAGGATGTCTGGACCTTTGTGGTTTTGCAATTGACCCAGATTTGGGGCAGCAATTTTGTCACACTGATTTTCGCAAAAGCCTACAAATCAGGACAAGCCTATATGCAGGGCACGATGGACTTCTGGCCTCTTTATTCTGGGGTTTTGCTGGCCATTCCAAAATCGTTCGGGGGACTCACCTCTTTCGACTTCTTCCTGACGAATTTCGGAGGTTCGATCTCGTTGAATTCAAAAAGGTGAGTTAACGTCTAAGTGACGGATAGGATAGTCCCTGACCCTAGCCTTCAAAAGATAATCAAGCGAAAGCAACAAGGAGGGATCATGCGACCTTACTATCCAGATTATACTTCCTGGTTCAAGTCTTTCTTCTATGGCGAGCCCTGTGGCCAGGTAATATCCGGGCTATATTGTGTAGGGCATGGTGTCAAGTCGTATTTCTGGTACTGGGAGGTGAATTTTGAAGCAGGATATTACCAAGATTTCAAAGCGGTCGACTTGGCCGTAGCAATGGAGGTGTATCGAGAGGAGCGGTTTGATTTGTGGGATGAGGTATGGTAGCACGCCTTATTTTGCCAAAATGGCATTCCGTGTAGTAGTAGTAGCAAACCTCCTGTACAAACAAGGCCACGTTGACCTATTTTCAAAGATCAGTTTTATTTTTTCTCGGGCTTGTAAATTCGGCTGGCCGAGCGTGGGACACCATGTGGGAGGAAGGTCGTGACTCAAACCAACTGACGGTGGCAGTTATCAGGTGTCTATAGGGTTCGGTGGATAACCAAGCCATTGAGGGTGCTAGGTTTTGTGATCTTGAAAAAGATCTCCTTGTCCAGGTCGTGAACACTCGTAGCGTAGATGGGCAGCACTATATCATCGTCTTCGTGGTTGCGTACACAGCTTTTGAGGAGCTGAATTGAACGGGAGGAGTTGGTGAGTGTAGGCACATCTTCAGAATTTATTTGATTCGAGAGAAGTTCCCGAAACTGTATGTCGATAGACTTTTCGAGGATAAAAGGGTCATGGGTGATTTTGATGTCAACAAGGTTGCAGTAAGCCGTGCATTTCGTGGCAAATTGGTAAGCAATTGTCGGTCCATCCAATGGGTCGAGGAAAGAAGAACGACGCGCCCAGTCTATCTCCTATGTGTTCGACACAGGTCTGTGCGAGTGCGGACCTCCCAACGCCTGCTGGTCCGTATAACCATCACATGCGAGCTTGACGTGCCTTCCATTCACCAACACCCCAGCCAGTGATATTACAGAGGTGTTCACCCCGAGTCCCTAGAAGACGCCGTGGCGCTAGATCGCGCGCGGAAGAATCGTGAATTACTTCCGGAACAGATGCTTTTCATAGTGCATTGAAGCCTGTGCCCTCTATACCGCTCGAGGATCTTGCTGGTGTTCTCCGGACCATTAAGCCGCCACTTACTGATAAATTGTATCTCATTCTGAACAGTAACATCCACGAATGGACGTAGGCTACAAAGTTATGGCTGCTTGGAAAAAAAAGGCATGAGGGAGCGATGCTAGCGAGTAGGACCGAAAGCGTGGACCTATATGGCAGTAGTTGGCAGAGTCAGGGCGTTCAGGAAATACGGGACGACCGTCATACTCTATTTCCACTGACGTAAATCGTTCACAAGTCGAGAGTTGGAATCCAGGGACAACTCTCTTGTTGACATCTTCACAGCATATACGAGCCCCGTGGGGGGGCAATTGAAGACTCCAGATGAGGGGAGGAGGTCCAAAATGTACATGATATATACCATAAGTACTGACCCGTAGGAGTTGTTCCAAAAGCACTCGACGTACTCAAATAAGGACGAAGAAAATAGAACGATCATGTCTGTACAACAATTTTGCTAACGAGTCCTGTCCCAAGCCTCTCGATCTCGGCGAGGATGGCGTTCTGGTTCAAGGATACCAGACCTTTATCCTTGCCCTTGTCATTGTCCTAACTTCGATGTAAGCTCAATAGGAAATAGGAAATCCATCATTAACGTACCTTATGCACGGGTTCGCTCGAGAAACCACTCAACACTCTGAAGGGCCTCGGTTGTTTGACACTCGGGTCCCAAACCATACCGAAGCGGTCACCACCACATGGATCATGGAAGATCTTGAAAGTGTCTGCATATACTCTCTGCGAGTCATACCGATCAGCACCTGCTATTGGGTTGAATTTTGGAACCTTACCTGTAAATCATCAAAAAACATCCGGGCAGGATCAAACCCAGGTCGAACAACTGCATCTTGTCCACCTAACATTTTATTAGCATACTTCCCGCGTTTTGTCAAAACTTCTGTGTTTGCAGCAACGTTGTGTGCGTAACGAGGTAACACAGACGGGTTAAGCTGTATGACGAAGTCGTAGTCATCTGTTGGATGAATGAACAAAGCCTAAAGTGTACTTTCGGTCAAAAATGGGATTTCGCTGAGACAGTAAAATGCGAACCTGTACGTTGATATGCCCCGTTTCAATCCCTTGCAAGTACTCCCAAGTCGCTTGCGCAAGAGCCTTAATTCTATGCGCGACGACCACATCCGGGCCATTATTCGTCCACATCTTCCCCTCCCCATCGAACTCCGTCGAAATCGTCCATGCGCTCGTATTCGACGCCTTCACCTCCTTCTTTGCCTCGGCACCTTTCCCACTAACTTCCGCCTTATTCCCAACACCCCCTTGGCCACCTATGCCTTCCTCTCTTCCCTCGCCTTCCACGGAAGTCTCCTGATTCTGAATCTGTGTCCGTCCATACAAAGGCACATGCACCCCCTCCTCCCACCTCCACTCCCTCAAAAACTCCACAACACACGCGAATCCCCTCTCCTTCGTCCCCGGCACCCCTGGCTGCTTCACTGCCATATCCGAATCCACATCCACCTCAACATATCTCCCATCTTCACCCACAAACACCTTCGCGCAAATCAACTCCACTGCCTCCTCGCTTACTCTTCCCGGGCCAAGCACCCAGTGCGCTGCAAGCCACCGCTTGACGAGCCGTACCGTCCCCGCATACGCTGAGTATCGATGGCACAACGCCGCAACGGCACGATGGTGGCGTGGTCCATGAATGAATCGACGAGTGTAAACCTCCTTAGCATAGACAGCGTCATGGTACTCTTTTCCTTTTTGTTGTTTTTGTTTTTGTAGTGGTTTGACGTGTGGAAGAAGCTTATCATGTCCCGCAATGACACGATCCAATAAAACAGCCTCTCGAGAACTCCAGATCCGTATTGAGAATGCCCAGCCTTCGGGCGTGAGCACCTCCAGGAATGATTGATCCAAAACTGGGTTACTTTCGTGCACCCCGTCGCCTGTGACCACCTTCGCTCTCAACCCTTGTACAGATTTCATCAACCCCTCTGCGACCTTCTCGAAGAACGCGAGTTTGATTTTCTGGATGGCTTTAAGGTCATCTGGCCATTTTGATGATTTCTCGAATTCGACGATAATGTCCATGAGAGGGAGATACCGCGCGTTGGGTGGGAGGATACTAGCCAAGGAATCCGAAAGAGGTACGGGAGCAGAGACGCTCGTGTACCGCAAAGCCTCGCATACAGGACTCACATTGAGCGTCGCGAGGGGGAGTTCGTCATCCAAATCTTTAATCGCCTTGACGAGTCCGTCGAAAGCCGTCAATGCGCTCTTGTACCCCACAGGTGATCCTCCATTCAGATATACTCTTGACACCTCTTCTGGGAGCCTCAACATCGAGTCAAAAGCAGACTGCCACCCGCGTACTGCGCTGTCCTTATCCGGGATTCCAAAATGGCGCTGAAGAAGGAATCGAACGACAAGACTTGGCACATGTGCGCGTTCATCTGCAGTTTTCACGTCCCATACCACACTCTCCATGATCCGGCCATCTTTGAATCTCCGCAATTCGGCCCTTTCTCCCCAGAGCTCCCGGAAGGCGGTGATCAGACTCTGGTCTTGTTCATCCGCTGCTGGGCCATGATCTACGAGTCGTGTAGCGTGCTGGGGACGATAGACAAGACCGATGTATATCACATCGGGAGTCGATGGGAGAGCATGATTGATAGGACGTGGGGTAGAGGATGGAAGGAGGATTGTTATGGCTTTCGTGCGATTGCCAAGACCTTTATGGAGGAGCTTGTCAATTGAGAGAAGGAGCGCGGTGAACGCTGAACCTTGGTCCATTGTTTCATCGAGAGAGAGGTTACGGGGTTTTGCTTCGCTCAAGTCTACACTATTCGGGGGTATTAGTTGCGTAAAGGGAAGGCTGACGAGGGCTAGAGAAAGGCGAACCGGAGGATGCTGTCAAATCGCGTTGGGAGGTTGCGATGTTCCTTGAGGAACACCTCAGTGAAGGAGTCTCCGGAAATTGCTGTCCGATTAAGCGTCTCCAGAGTCTTGAGTGCTTCTTCCCGTAGCTGAAACCCAATTCAAGGCTTGATCAGAGACTAAGTCCCGGTACACGCACCAGTTCCAATGAGCCACGAGGTACCCCCGACAGTAGATTAACCAACGACGTCGAATCAACAAACACAGGCTGTTGCTGAATGTCATATTCCTCTGGGGAGAACTACACAAAAGTCCATTCAGCCTCTCCGAGTCACCCTTCGAGAATTTCAAAGCTCACCCTATGCCCATTTGCTGACTTGACAAACACCGCCTCCTTCTCAAACTCAAACTTCGCTACACAATCCCAAGATTAGGGTGTCCCAACCCCAAGAAGCAAAAGCCCGCAAACACACTTACCCAAGAAATCCAATGCAGCCTTAAACATCTGATACGAACTCAACCCCCTCCCAAGTGCCTTCCTCTTCCCGAAACCCGCCTTCCCAGAACCCTGCACCTCCTCACCAAGAACAACCAAACTAAGCACAGCACTCCACCACACACCTCGTCCCTCAAACCCACATACACACAACTTGCCTTCTGCACCTTCAGAAAATCCTCGCTGGTTCGCCCATACGCGGAGGAGCGTGACTGCATCGCTGAATGCGGGTGATTCTTGTTTGAGGTCGTGTGTGATGAGGAGGTGCTGACGGGGTGTGAAGGCGTGCAGGAGAGCGGTGTTGTAAGTTGGTGAGGGGATGTGTCGGGGTTGAGGTTGCGTTGAGGTATCGTTTTGAGATGAGGAAGAGGAGGAAAGGCGGAGGTTGGAATGGGATGGGGAGAGACGGGAGAGTGGTATTGGACAGGTTTTGGATACGGTAGGGATGATGACGACTTTTGCATTTAGTTTTGTGAAATCCGTCGGGGAGTCGTCTATGAGTAGAGATAACCTTTACTTCAAAAAGGGAGGCAGGAAATCATGATTGCGCACCTTTTAGTGGTATGAGGACGAGGTTTGTTATTCGTGGATCTCCGGAAGGCGACTCGTAGGACACATCGACGTTCATTTTCTTCGAGGACTTGATAGCAGAGGCAATGGCAGCCAAATAGAACGCTCGTTTCTGGAAGAACCGACCATTGAGGTAATCCTTCTCCTGAAACAAGCTCTACAACACAATAGGGTGATGAATCTCAGCAGAACACCTCAGCAAACTCGAAAATAACTCACATCAGGCATTTCCACAGCCAAATCCACACCATACCTCAACCCATCTTTTGGCTTCACACTGATTTTATTCGCCCAGCTACCCACAAGCAAAATATCACTTGGGCTCTCATAACTGACTTTCCAATTCGTCTCTTCGGTGGGTAATGGTAGTGTGTACGGCACGGCAACGCCTTTCTTGAGCATCTTGCGTGCAGCTTCAAGGGGGTGTTGTTGAGGTATGGATGGGATTTCCATGATGAACGTATGTAGTCCCAGGAGGAATCGGTCGAGGGGTGGGATTCTCGAAGGCTTGGGACGGACATTTGGTAGAAGTGCATCAATCTGGGGAGATAGTCCACATTAGAGACAATTGAAATAAGCGGATGAGGGGGCGCACCTGAAGTTTGAACGAACTCGACCGGAAGAGGTCAGCAGCATCCTTGATAACTCGCAGCTCTTCTCCTATCGGTGGCTTGTTTGGTTTTCCACTGCCCTGCTCGTGGTTTTCCCGTGAAACCGTAGTTGTGCCTTCTATACCCGTCCATTCTTCTCCTTCTTCGCTCTGTGCATTTTCAGATCCTTCATGGAGACTTTCATCGTCGTCCATGGGTTCATTTTCGCTCTGATCAGAGTCTGAGTGCCCTGAGAGTTCTTCCCCCTCAATTTTGCGTGCCTGGGATAAGGAGTGAATGTTCAGCATTTTCATTGTACTTTCTGCAGAATAATACCTTGCGAGAGGCTGTCTGCTCTGATCTCTTACGCTTGAGATTGAGCGCCATGACACTCGAGGGAAGAAAATTGTGCACAGCCACCGACATAAGTTGATGATCATAAAGCTATTGATTACATTTGAATTACTCTACTGGTCTAGCTATCATACAGTGTGCAGTCACCTCGAATGTCCATTACACATCGTCCCTGGCGCAGGACCTTTACCAATCTCGCCTTGTCCTGGGCTCCTCCCAAAGCCGAATATCTTACTCAACGAATCGTATACTGCCTGGTGTGGAGCAGGATGTATCGAGTTGATAACTTGCTTATGTATGAGTCCTGACAACGGCGAGAAAATATACGTTGATTCGCTAGAACCAACGCGAGTCAGCGCGACACATGGGAGAGAGAAGTAAGGATGACACGTACACCTCCCATTCACCCAAACTCCCGCTCACTCTGGCATTGCCAGCCACCATGAACCTCACAAATAGACTCTTCTCCCTCAAGGACCGCTTCTTTTCCCTTTTGCCTTCGAAGCCCTCTTTCGGCTCGCTGTCGTTGGTGTCATCTTTCGTGGGCGTCGAGGGTGGACCATTAAGTGAAACCTTCAACAACGTCACAGCAAGATCGGAATACAGCGCGTTCATTGTATGTTTCATGAAGGATGCCGAGGCAAGATACAACGGCAATCCTGCAATCAAAGTTGGGAACCGAGAGGACAAGTCCGGTAGTAAAGACGTACCTTCGATATGCAGCGTTCTCGGAAACGGTGCAGGTAAAGCCGTTGGAGGAGTATACTCCAACTTGACCTTCGGCGAGTAAATGGGCTCAACGTCACACTCTCCCGCTTGCACGTCTCCTTCATGCGAGTGTGAATGAAGAAAGTCCAGCGGATTTGCGCTCGGCCCAAGCGACAACGGTAAAACCGAGGAAGACTTGACAATTACAGGTGCTCCAGTCGACTTGTCCACCTTGGTGACCAGTCCAATTTTGAAAAAGTCTGGGAGGGTTTCTTGGAGCACGAACAGCGCCCTCCCTATTCAGAAGAACAAGTTAAGAGTTAGTTCAAGTGAGGTGTACCATGTAAACGCACCTGTACGAATCTCCCACTCAGCATCCGAGAGTTCAACCTCTTCGTCCGGATCGGGTTTCGGTGTTTTCCCAAGACTCACTTTGGACGGGGACACCGAGTCCGGTGGTCTCGAGCTCCTCAGTCCCAGTGCTAGATCATTATTCCCCTTGAAGCCACTACCAATCACGGAATCACGACCCAAAGTCAAGACACGACTATCGCCCACCGCGGGAAACGACGTCATAGCAGTCGCCGACGAGGTTGCAGTAGTCGAGCCATGTTTCAGCTTTGTTCCAAGCCTGAAGGGGAATTTTGAGGTAGTAGTGAAGGTTTTGTGGAGGGCATTTCGCGTGAACATTCCTCAAGCGGGGAATGTCGAGCTCTTGCCAGTGCGCAATATACGCAACGCCGAATGTTCCTGAATCCCGTCATGACATCGGCACACCTTTGTTTGATTTCCACTCCGTTGACAAATACTCACCCCGATGGGGATAAGCTTCTTAACTCATTTTGACCTTTCACTATTTATTAACTGGCTCAGGACACAGTACATGTCATAATCAATCATAATGCTTGTGTGAGATGTGCCTTGAGGTAATAATTCCATACCCATCTATATTCACCTCCACATCGCACCTGCACCATCATTAGTACCTCACCCGGATTTCGGTCCAGAAACACATACCTGTACAATTCCAAGAACCACATTTACACTCAACATAAATGGGATCATTCCGCTTCTCTCTTTGTACCTCCTCCTCTTCGTCCTGCTCATCCTCTGGGTAATTACCGGTATAATTGAAACATATTTCCTGGTGAGGGTCTATATCCCTGGTCGAGAACACCACTAATAGTGGCTTCTCGATGTCAGGTTCATTGATGTAGCAGGCATAAAGCCGTGCATTTGGGTCGCATGAATGATTCTGCGCAGTCCTTCAGTTGAGTGAAGTTTATTTAGCTCAAGTTAAACTCACCAGGAATCGGGTGAACTACACGAGGTGGGTGAGTATTATTTTTCACTTCAAGGTGTTTTCTACCACGTACATTTCCGGCATGATATGCATCCACAGTATACTTATTGTGCCACTCATCGGGGTTCTCCTCGGGTTTTAGATGCCAAAAGTCGATATCAAACAAGTAGGTTTTGCCGACTTTGTTGTAGTAGCTGGCAGTTTTTTGTTGTAACTTTGCTCCTAGCCAATCATGGTGGGGTTAGCACTTACTGTCCACGAGCTTCGCCTTGTTCATCCGTCAACAATTCGCCTGCATAGATCCCGATGAATGTTCCCTTGGGTATCCGTTTGGCACCATTAAAGACACCTATATTAATACCTCAATTGCTGAGCAACTGCGGAAATTTCATGGCCATACCCCATCCCTTATTCGGCGTTTTCTTGATGCTGATCTGGCACTTCCGACCATGCTGCACAACCTAGAAAGAGCCCAATCAATTAACCAATTTCAAAAAAACGGTAAAAACGCTCAGAAACACCCACCCGATTCCTACAATCCTCATCACACGCACACATCTCATTACACTCAAAAATCGGGTACCCAGCATGTTTCAACCTCCCATTCTTGTCATACACAAACCCATCCTCCATCCCCAAATACTTTCTCTGCCTCTTCGCACACGCACATGTCTTACTCCTCGGATCACACTTCCCAACACACCCGCACCCCTCTAGCTTGCTGTAATCCGGCAACGGCACGCCCTCACCATACCACATCCGGTTTGAATAGTTAAATTCAAATAACGGCGTCGGCTCCAAATCCACATCATTGATGATTTCAATGTCCGGCGCACCCGCCTCGTCTTCAACGATACTTTCGAGTATATATGCCCGAAAGACGTCCCGTATGCCATGATGCATCCGGGTATATCCCGAAAGGCGGTTGATCGAGTCCGGTAAAGACGTAGGGATATCTTTCGCAGAGTAATATTTGAAGTGGAAGTTGCTCAAATCCCTTTTGTGGGTTTCCCATGTGAGGGCTTTGAACCCACCATAGGAAAGTGATGCATTTCTATCATCAGGTCCCGGACTGGGACTCGAATCCGGTGGGGATTCGACATCAGTAAAAGGCAGGATATTGTCCGTCTCCGAATGCGAGCTTCCAGAACTACGCCGTAATGACTGTCGGAGAGGAGGGATGAGTTCTGGACTCATGTTGAGCCTTGCAGACAAATGTGGGGCACTACTACCAGCGGCATTTTGCGGTTCCTCGGAACTGGCACCGGCATTTCTGACCGTGGCTTCATAAACCTCGAGTTCCTCTGCGGTCTCATCTGAATCTTCGTCTTCCACAATTCGGCGGACGCGCGCGGGAAGCGTGTGCCTCTTCCGAGTAACTGGGATGGGAGAGATAGATCGCGAGAGTCTGGTAGGTTTTGATTTCTTGGATTTTGAAGGGATTTCCGGTGCAGAGGCCGTAGGCACAGAGCGGGGACGCGGTGTCGGCTCTTCCTTCGATGGACCAGCAACGAAGGCTGCAGCCGTCTTAGGTCTAAGAGGCTCTCTGGATGGTGTTGGGGCAAGGATTGGCGGTGTGATCGGGGGTGGAGAAGCCTGTCGAATAGGGAGGGATACAGGCGATAACGGCGCTTCCCGCTTCACTGTCTTCGGCAAGGAGGGCTTGAAACCGGGTTTTGGAGCTGAAGATTGATGAATACATGATCTCTAAAGTGGAGAGTACACGTACGTTGCACGGACGGTTCGTCCGAGTCGTCAATCGTAAGATCAATGATATCCTGTTCCAGCGCCAGTTTAGAAGTCATTGCAGATGTCGCCTTTCGAGCTTCCTGTTTTCGGTAAGCTCGATTAAGCGCCTCGATGAGGTCCATATTTCCTCCAGATGAGGACTTTTTGTGCTTTCCCTTGTCCTTCACCTGTATGAAAGACGGGGCAGTTGGTGATGACTGACTCAGAAGTGTGATTTCTCGAACTTACAGTCTTGGGGCCAGGTAAAGGTGCAGACGGTCGTCCTTTAGCGAACACCTTCCCGCCTGGTTTGGGACTGAGAATTGTGCCAGGTTTCGTAGGAACATCTTCGTCTTCACTGCTGCCAATAACAATGACACCGTGTTCGCCATATCGACTTTTTTGTTCCACCAAAGGTTTTTCCTTTTCCTTCCCTTTAGCTGAACTTTGAGTCGTCGGAGGGGGACGAAACGAAAACGGAGACGGCCAGGCAGCTGACTTGCGAGGAAAAGGGATGGTCTTGCGAACATCTAATGAACCCAAAGAAACATGTGTTAATCTACTATGAGAGGGCTGATGGCGATCATTTACCTTGCATTTCTTTACCCTTGTCTGCCTGGATAGGACCCGGTCCAGATACATTAGTCAATGACGAAGAGTCATTTTCGCTCGTACTACCGCTGTCCGATGCCACTGGGCCTATCCCATCAAAAGTCAGCAGCTGATATCGACAGACGGACCCACTACTTACGGTCAAAATGATGTTTCTTGGGCTGCTTTAACAAACCGCCTGTTTTTCGGGCAACCTGCCTCTTTTGGTTCACAATCAATGGCCCAGAATCTGTCCATCCAGATGTCAGCATTTGTCACAATATAACTTGGAAAGGGCTGTACCGTCATCTGTCTGAGCACTCCGAACTGGATGTTCGGTCAAGGAGCTCTGCTCTGACCCAGATGTTGACATGGAGCCACTGCCACTGCTGGGACCTACAGCATTTCTACTCGTGCTGCCGACACCAACGTTTCGGGTAGGGCCAAATAACGAGGAAACGTTCCCATCGCTCGAATCACCGAGATATTCTGGTGTGACCGAAACCTTTTCCTTTTCCTTTCCCTTTCCCTTGTCTTTATCTTTCTCTCTTCCTCCCTCCCTCTCCCTCTCTTGGCGTTGCTTTGCCAACTGCCTCTCCCTTTCCATACGCTTTACACGGTCCCTGTGCTGCTCCCTCCATCTCTCGATGCCAGAATCACTACCACGGAGGGTAGCAGCAGTATACAGAGCCGCAAGGTTGGAGGCTGTTGATCCCTCATTCCTACTGGTCGAACTAGACGCAGTACCTGGAGTAGGTTGCGTTTTGAAGTTGCTCGCAGGTTTGGGCACTGCACCATGAGGGAGCTTATCCCTGATCTGGCTCGAAGCGCCAGGAAGACCAGGTGGAGCAATGGGCGTTTTGACTACTCCACTGTCATCAGTCACAGAATTTTAATTTAGCAGTGACGGCACTCGCACCTGTTCCAGCGCTTGAACCAATGCCTAGACCCGAGGAACCAGAGACACTGAGACTAGAACGACCAGATTTGGAAAGTTCTGGAAAGCAACCCACAACACACCAAACCGTGATGATCAGCACACAGTCGGCGGCTAGGTAGAGTATAAAAGCAGGACATTCTAGGACTCACTCTGATTCGCCTCGTTCAGCCCGGTACCAGACACACTGTGTCTTGGGCGTTTAATACTGGGCCCGGCTTCCCCGCGGCCCACGACATCGCATTCATCACCACCTTTCCGTTTCTTAACCTTCGCGAGGAACGGTCCTGATACCTCGACTATCTCGACCTCCCCGTTGGAGTTCCCTGGGTCTGTCACAGTGCCATGCAGACGCAGTAGTACAACCGGGGCGAAAGTGGGACCCATCAACCCATCAAATGCATCACATTTGGGAAAAAAAAAAAACAAATTACAGGATTCATCAGCATATATCCACACAAATGATCAAAACCTTTGGTAATGCTCCAAAGGTTAGTTCTTTGGCCTCTCACCTTGCAGAGTGGCCCAACCAGGTCCTGGAGAAGGGACATTTCTGAGCAGGTTGTTAGACATTTAGGAACCTGATAGGTGATTTTAGGAGGGTAAAAGGAAAATGTGAAAGGAAGTCAGAATCCCCTTTTCACCCTGCTCCACCAAGGTGGGGGGTTTATATTGTCCCCCTCTCACAACACAAGGTTGAAGCATGGCCATTATGTAAGCAGAGCTTAAGGGTAGGCTATTGGTGTTACATAACTTTGTCTCTGTTTCTTGATCTAGATTTTTGTTTGCCTGCCTACTAATGTCCCCCCGAAGATAAGTGACAAGTAAGTATAAAGTATCAAGATAATGAAAAATCATCCTGGCCTTACATGCATACGATTCCTTGATTTTGACACCATATGGCAGGCAATGACAAACCTCATGTACTAGACTGGTTTGCTTATAGATACAATTAAAGACAACATAAAGCAAGTAGGAGTACTAATCATCCTCAATCACAATAACATTCCCTTCGCCATTATTCTGGTCATTACTACTTCTTGTCGTCCTTCGCTTTTTCGTACCACTGGTAACTGCCAGACCACTCTCGCCCTGTCCATCGTCATCAAGTTCCACGACCTCCCGTGCACTTTCGCGTGTTTCCCTCCTTCTTTTCCCTATCCTCCTGTCGTTAACGGGGTTTGAACTAGAACTCGCGGCGTCTTCTTCATCATCTATCACAATAACTGGTGTTGTTGCGTGTGAGCCAGCTGTGCCTGATCCAGCCCTCGTACTCGGTGCAGGAGTAGCGGCGGTTCTTCTCCCACCCCTTTCTCGTGGCAACCCCGATAAGGATTGTTGTTGTGGTTGAGAAGTGACGGAAGTCGATGCCGAAGCTGATGGCTGGGGCACAGAAGCTGAAGCCGGAGAGAGTGAAAGTACAGGTTTAGGTTTGGCGTAGAGCGTTGTCCATTCGCGTGCGGTGATATCATGTTGTTTACGGTTACGGATATATTGATTTGCAATGTTCGGGACTATAGGATTGCTTGAATCAGGTTGCCTCATGATGGAGGCCAATGCTTACCTAAAGGATCCTCTTAGACCGTTATCAGAGACAAGCAAATGAACGGGTGAATGGTAACTTGACATACTTGGATTGGGGTCCGTCAACAGCGAGGATATTGAAAGCATCACTTTGAATAAGGACAATGCAGGGGACCAGTTGTTTTTCAAGATATCAATACAAATGCCGCCCGTGTCCGAAATCTAATTCCCGTTTCAGTCTCGGAAACACGGGTATGCCGACACGAGGTGGACGTACGTTCATATGATATATGCTGTATCCCACATTTAAAGATACCCAGTTGTACAAAGGAACGAAGATGACAGCAACTTCGATCAACACTACATTCTATGCGAGTCAACAAGACAGCCAGAAATACTCACCGGGTCTTAAAAGTAACTTTAGGTGCCGAGAACCTGACGAAACAAAAGAATCAGTGGCTATTCTTACACACTCTCATTGGCGCTTGAAACCGCATGATGAGGAACGGAGGGGAATGCAGAGGATGGCAAGGTGACGGTCAGGTTACTCACGGATAATCTGCAGGCAGATCAATCTCTACGTTGAACACGCCTCCTTCATACACACTCCCTTCCGGACCCGGAATCGTCCCCCTCCATATGTGTAGATTGTCCTCTGTGGGGGCAAGCACCATCTGCCCAAGGTCTTCTTTCTGCAAATCTGCTATTTCGCGGTTGATACGCTTAATCGTCATCTATAGTTTCGCATGTTGCAGCAACGTTTCCAGAGCGGGTAAAATGGAGTGTCGCAGTGGAAATGTCAGAATTCGGGGTTCACAGGAGTCATGACACATTCAGCTCTTGTTGCAGTGAAAGAAAAGGCAAATAGCGTACAGCAGATGATGTTCCTCTAGGCGGCATTGTGGCCAACGTTTACAGAAACCAAGAAATTGGGCAGGTTGGAGTCAGTGGTGGCGTTCAGGATAATGGCAGATCACCTCAAGCAATGAAAGGCAGGTAACTACATACCACGTGACCTTGCCACTGCAACGCGTGACACGCGTCGTGAGTCAGCACGTGCAAGGAATTTGTTGTTGTTTATTCGCATTTAGGGATGTTATGGTTAATCTGTAATTTTATACAACACTAGGTATGAGCAAATTATACTACTGGGACGCGGTGAGCGTATCTTGCTGCGCCCAGCGGCAGGAGAATGACTACTTAATTAGTGAAGTGTGTTTCGGGGGAAGTGTTATCGTCCAAGCGGGTATGCAAAATGCAGAGTGGCAGCAATCGTACCAGGCAGGTTCCAAAGTCAAGCCCCTAGAAACATGGGCGACATGGCGTATGCACATAGATCGCATTCAACCTGTGCAGTCAGATCCACGTCCTGTCTAGGATCTCTTCCTGACCTGCTGACTGGACGACGCACTTGTGAACTTGCTCGATCGATCATGTCATGGCAAGCGCACGGACTGGCGGCTGTTGTACTCCAGAGTAAAGCCCAAGCAGGTATTACAGCACCTACAGTACTAGTGCAGAAGCACCCAATTAGGGCAAAGGAACCCGAACGAGAACCCCAAACACCCCCTCGGAATGTCCACGGAACATTACATATCATTAAAAGTGATGTTCGCAAAGACACAAGTCGCCCTTATTCCGTTTATCATAGGACCTACATATGTCAGGAAAAAACACTCAGGAGATGACACTTTTACCGGCCACTCACATTTACAGGATTCAAAGGTTCCTCTCAGCCTCCTGAGCGGCAATCCACCTGTACTACCATTAGCTGTGATGCCTGGGAGCACTTGCTCATAAACGCACTGCAACCTTAAAACGACTTCGGAGACTGATCACCTTTTCTGATGCACGGCACTGCTATATATAAGTCACCAGGCAGCTGGACACAACACTAATACATATGCCGTACACTTGCTAGGATGTTGTAACTTCTATAAGTGACCTGGCAACCAGAAAGCATCCTATGGGCAGTAATACTGGCTTTTGTGGATGTAAAAATGCTTACTGCGAGGAAGATGCTGGTTACTCCACCTCAAGTCTTGTGGTGGCAAAGAGAAATCAGCCTCGGCGCTGTTGTGGGACCTGCAGAGCTCGGCAGATCTATCATCATTAGGCGCCCAGGGGTGCTACCTACCATGATGGGATTTCGCATCGCCTCATAATAAGTTCTGGGCATCTTCCACAGTTTCCTTGGCTTGTGCTTGTCCATGATGGCCCAAGAAGCATCCCAACACCCCCATTCTACCCACCATAGGAGACTCACTCTTACGGATGCAGCGAGACCGGTCCGACCACAGGGTTCTGTACCTTTTTTGCGACGGCGGACGGGGACACTACCACCAGATCTCGACCCGCGTTTGATGCCAGCTGAGGTTCCCAATCCCAGTCATCGACATGGCACACCGTCGGGTGCGTTCTTCTGCTATTATGAAATGCAGTGATCCTGATGCAGGGGGGAATGACAAGGTCCTTGGCCTTTCTTGGACTTGCATGTATCGGTGCGTTTCTCCCACTCCCTGCACTCCTATTCTTCCTCACGTATCCACAGATCGATCCCAGAGAGATTCTCGAACCCAATATCGCCTCGAAAGAGTGCCGACACCGGAAATATGAGGGCGACGAGCACTGCTGGTGCAAATACCCACAATCTCTATACCCAAACTGGACTCCCGTTCAACAGAGGGCGAGCCGCATCACGGAGGCACTCAAAAACAAACATGGTTGGAGGGTATACCCCCTCGTTGTTTCTCATGAGGGCATCTTCCGATCCTTTCCCCACTTGTCTGGTCGGCATAGCGAACAGGACGACTTTTGGAGGACTTTTCGGGTACAAGAGGTACTTACTCACATCTGTGGGTTTATTTCCGTGGATGCTAATGTTTAACAGGAGCGGGTCCGGGGTTGCCATGTCCATGCTCTCTTCATTGCGAACATGGCCGGTCCTATAATGCAGATGCTGGGCACGAAATACAATATCGAACCCTTCTTTTTCTCTTCTTCGTTTGGTTGGATACCCTCACAATACCAAGAAAGCCCAGTTCCTAAGAAAAGCGATCGTACGTGTCCTCGATCATTTGGCTACCGCCACGCAATCTGATCTTTCATTACCTAGATATCACCATCACGCTCACGTTCATCCGCTGCATCAACGACCCATTCAACAATCTGCCCACAGATGACAACGCTTCCTTCCAATCTACGAATGACGATGACATTAAACCTCAACGTAACATTGCTATCAAGACCAACGAGTTTCTATGGCTGGAGTCTGGTATGTGCACCCCTTCTATATACATTTTCTTTCTCATAGCACCCTCTTCCAGGCCAGAGAATCCTGTTCTCCGACATCCTCTCCCTCCACATGATCCGCGATCCCGAGAAAGGACACACAATCATCTCTTACCACGCACCTCAGAAATTCAGAGCTACCACGGCTCAAGAACTCCGCGACCGCTTCCAGCTTACTGGTCGGTCTGTTTACTGGTCACAAATCTTCGCACGATCCAAAGATCCTACATTTACATTCCTGAGTTTGCTGTGGTATGCACTATATGCCTGGGACGAGAGTTTGGAGGCCTTGTATAATCACATATGTGACCTGGTGAGTTGCCCTTCGAATAGCTGTTGGTTGTCGATCAATATATTGTGTAGGAATCTAAAGTCCTGGAAAATAACGACCTGGATTTTACGCAAGAACTCCATCGCATTCGTGCCCACCTCCTGCATTATACCTCCCTCCTCGAAGATTTCCGCAAAGCGGTCCAATTTGTCCTGGATACGCCCTATCCGGCCCTTGACAACAGGGAGTACTTCACGAAGGACGAGTGTAAAGACAGTAAAGAACTCATGAAGAAAGAGTGCAACAATTTACTTCATGAGATTGGGCGGTTGGAAATGGCGCGTCGGATGCAAGACAAACGGTTGACGAACGTGATGCACCTGGTGCGTTGGCTCTTCCTCCGAAGTCGGCATCTGTTGAGGCAGCTTCTTGGGTAGGGCTTCAGCACCGTGAACATTTTGGATAGCAAACGGATGCATGACCTTACAGAGGTAGCGGTCCGCGACAGCGCAGGTGCGTTTCCCCTTTCCACCCCTCAACTCACCTTCTGACACAACATCTTATTCTAGCAATGAAGCAAATCGCCTATTTAACAATGTTCTTCCTCCCAGCTTCCTTTGTTGCCGTAAGTGTCTCCACTCCTCCGCGCACCCCTTCAGACTAACACATTTAACCTAACAACGTTCAGACCGCGTTCGGTATGAACGTCCAAGAGATCAACAATGGCTCCACACCTACCCTAGGTCACTACTTCGCAGCCGCTCTACCACTCACAGCAATAACAGTATGGATTGTCGTTGCTTTGCAAATCCAAGTCCAGGATGCACGAACTACACGCCGTCGCACTCGCATTCCTAATCGCTCCCGACCACGACGACCTGAAGACTTCCACTCTTCCCCCGCTAGCATTACTGCCCCTCCCGGAAGCGAGTTCCGATCAGCACATACGGTCGCAGGTGGCGAAATCGTCATCGACATGGCCGAACCGGGATCTGCCAAAGGCAGAACGAAAGACGATTCATCACTAGGGGGGTACGACGATGACGACAACCACGACTATGGCAATGCTTTTGACGACGACGGTTATCATACCGGAAACACTTACAGATATAACCAAAAATCCCACTCCCAACAACCCAGCATCTGGGAAAGCCTCCTATGGCCCATCTCCTTCACACAAGAAGCTTTCATAAATTGGAAAGAGGGTCGGAACAAGGATAAAGGGCACAGACGAAAGGCAACAAAAGCTGCAAAAACGGGTGTCCAACAGGAGAAGGACCCTAACGATTCCCTTCCGATGCACTTTGACGGCGGTGTTAAAAACAGAGGTGCAATGACCCCGGCCGCCAGATTTGCCGCAGACGTTCGCGGTGGCCACTCCAATCATAGCTCTGCCAAGTCTGCTGACCATGGCGCTCATTCAACACAGCCTCCTCTTCCCCCTCCACAACCCCCTATTCTGCTGGGAGGCAAGGAGCAGGCTGCGGAACGACACCCTGTATCTTCCGGACAACCCACAAGCCTGACTGCCCCACTGGACAACGTGAGACACATCGACCCAGAACCGGGGGAAGCACGAGGTCCAAATGAATCTGGAATTGAACAGCCTGGGCTAGGAGCAGCAGAAACTACTCTTGCGACGAGGTCTCCGTCCTAAATTGATGCTCTCGGTTCGGGCTATCTATCCAATATTACACCATCTATACCATACACCTATTTGTACTCTATATACCGCTAACATCGTTGTGTTTCTAGCATGTCACGCAAAGTTAATGTTTTACTGGCAAAGACGCAAGGGTGATGAATACCATTCTTGCAATCGGGATTTGCTCTTGATTGTGATAGTCACATTGAGACATTGGGATAGAGGTTCAAATACAACAAATCAACCCAATAAACAGAATTGACAGATCAAAAAACTCTAAAGCCCCCAAGTCAGAGATGCAGTAAAATGGTACAAGATGGAAAGAATAGTTGCTACAGTCAGAACCAGAGTTGAGTTACAGTTAAGAAAACGCATAAATTGGTATCGTTCAAAGTCCAAGCGTCACAAATGGGCAGATGTAAGATATGAATCGGTTTCAATTACCACTTCGTCGGTCTGCGGATTTCGAGTTAGGAGTCTTTAAGAACAATATCCGAGTTAAATGACACACCCAAAGGTTCCGTTAGTGATGTTTCGAAGGGCACCATAGTGCCAATCGGAGGTGTTTTTGTGCACCACATTACCCCACCAGGTTTGTATTGAACCTTTGCCAATCTTGCCTTCAAGTGGGTATTGTAAGCTATGCAACAGTTAGGTGAAAAGCCGTGCATTGGGGGAAACAGGGTGACACACCAGAAATACACCAATATAACACCAACAGCGGTACCTGCATCTAAAGCAGCGGAAAGCACATCTAAACCTCTGTGAGCCTAATCCCCGACAGAGATCAGCTAGAACTCACAATTGTATTTGGCCCAGTAAGAGAAGTGTCGCCGCCTGATAACATATTGGAATATAAATCCGACGATGGCCCAAGGGACATAGTTAACAGCTGTAGCAGGGGGTATTTGACCAACACCGGAGAAGATTAGACTGTCGAAGAATATGAGGAACGGAGCAGGTTTTCGGAAGTCCACTAACTCACGGGAAGCTACAATAGACCATCAGGCCGAGGTCAACAAAAAGGGGAAAGAACGTACTTGAGGTATCTCAAAATAGTATTGGGGTATCTTCTTGTAACGAACCACAGCAGAACGGGGCATGCAGCGCCAATGAGGAAGAAAAACGACAAGGCTAGGTCCAATTCAGCACCTTTCTTTGAGGAATTGCTATATATAGCTCACCACTAAGAAGAGTCAGCATCCTGTTAGGATAGGAAGGGATAACTACTTACTAGTACGCCTGAGATTTAGAAAATAGAAGCCGGGGACCAATTACTCCCCACTTCAACAATAGTCAGTTTCCCACCGCATACTCCTTGGGCAAGTAACTTACGATGATAGAAGCTGTCCCAAAAACGTGTGTAGAAGCACATGTGAAACTGCGAGACCCGTCAGTACGCGGCTAAAACCGAGCCAAAACGGTGTCACCCACTTGTCTTTCTGGTCATGTTCGCAAAGACCACTACATCACATGAGCAACTAGGAGTCTCATTGATAAAACAACTCACCTAATGTTTGCAAACATCCTAGGTAATGTGAGCCTCTTATTCTACACTTCGCATATGGAAAGGACACTCACCAAGCCTGGACCCCTAGCTGTACCGTACCAGCAACGATTGTAGCCACAGTCTTACAGAATAATGCCGATTAGGGGATAGATCGGAACGAATCACTCGGGCTAATTACCTGACACCAAAACATGGATCTTGGTGGAATCTGGGGAAGATCGTTAACGAACGGATGCTTTTGCTCCACGTTCACCAACCTTCATGTAGCTGCAAGGAGTATGTTCAATGACCGGCAAAATCCGCCCAAGATACATGATCACTTACTGTCCGAGCTTAAAATCCGCAGTGAACTGCATAGCTAGGGACAGTGTCAGTGAGAGGCGTGGCACGTAATAAATCGCAGCTTGCCTTGCGACATCGTTATGTAGCCGTACGTCTGACAACTCCTGAGGACAAACGATCTCGAAGGGCAGGATTACCTTACCTTGAATCTGGAGAAGTGGATTGAGTTATGGGTACGGAAGGGGATCACAATACTCACATCATCATAGCATTCGGTTTCCCTGCGCGATTTGACAGTTAGCTATTGCCGCCGACATTGGAAGGAGAAGGACAAACCTGGTATCATGTAACCAACAATCAATTCGGTAATGACACTGAAACAAACCCTTTCAGCTGACAGGCCATAGCACACCATAAACTCCACCCACTTTAAGCCCACTTGGCGATTCGTCACGGCCTGGATCATCCCGATCGGTATCACATACACCAGCGCTGAGGCGAAAGAGGAAAGAAACCATGATCAATACCAATATCGCTCGTGTACCACGTACGGCAGGGCGTCAAAGATACTACTCACATATCAACAAAGCCAGAATTAGTGCCCAAATCGTCATCCCTGTAGGCCAAACTCGGATACAGACACAAGCAAATGTAAACGTTATAACTGTGGGCATCAGTCGCGGGCCGAATGCAGGCGATAGTCAAGACGCACCAAAAATACAAGCGTAATACCATTCGGGTACTACAGAAAGTGTTGGGATCAAACTCATCAAATCATATTGAATCTTAGTCTGACCTTGGGAGTATCGCGACATGAGCTGGGCATGGATATCGGGTTGTTCCCGCAGAGAACGGTTGAATTGGAGCCGTATAGGCTTCCAAAAATGTATGATAGCTGGAGAGAGTGCCTTTCAGCTGATAAGCACGGAACAAGTTACATTGGACATACCGTGGGTGATAGTGGCTGCGAGGGGAAAATTTTGAGATTCTGTGCCAAGTGCTAATCAGTTTTCACATACCAGTGATGGACAAGAAGGAAAGACCATATGACATAGCAAAGGTCGTCCTAGGCCAAATTATGTGGGTTTCAAGATGACAAGTATATGAATACGTACGAGAGATATAGGGGGCTATACGCTTTGTAAGCTTCCAAGCTAAGTGTTTTGTCGGGATTCAAGATACGAGAACCATTGTAAATCGCCCCGGTATTGTCGTATGGATCGGGGGACAAGATACTGCCAATAAGTTAGTAACTGCGGAATGCCCATTTAACTGTAAGTACTCACGGCATATATTGGCTATGCCAGACATTCGAATACTACAAGGGGTATTAAGTGCCTGGAACTTTGGAGGCTTAAGGTAGGAACTCACGTAGAGCACTGGCGTCAAGAACCCTAAAGAAGCACAGGTTCAGTAGCCAGCTCGACCAGATAAGGTTGACTCTCACAGAAGAAGAGGAAAAACCCAATCATGACATTGGCTTCTGCCCACCCTGTTGGAACGCCTATGAGTTAACTGGAAAAAGTAACGGATAAGGTTCACCTACATGGTGTTGCAAGTCTAAATGCAACTTCAGATCATTGGAACTAGCTCAATCAGTGGAATACTCACGGGCTGCCTATGAACGCTATCTGGTTCCAGTCAAAGGTCAAGAGGGAGAAACCCAAGCCGCTTTTGTATCTGATCCCGTATTAACAACCACAAAATCTGGAAAAGGAAAGAACATAATACCCAAATATCTGATTTATTTTCTATTAAGAAGTGTCAGTAGTTTCCTACTGTCTGGCCGATTATGCACGCACCACATTGCCCGGGGCAATCCAACAAACCTATGAGATTCGGGTCAAAATCCCCTTGAGCCCGAAGCAGCTCGAACATACCCAGGTAAAGAAACTACGTGGTATGTGAAGGTGAGATTCCCAATGAAGAGAAATCCATAGACGTCATAGAACGTACCTTAACGCCTCGAACAAGTATCCTGGAAGGATATCTGAAAATCATCGAGTGAGAGAAGTAGAAAAGCAAAGAACGACTGCGTACACCAAATAGCCGCTGCAATAAAGGCATACGTGAAATAGCGCTCTCGTGACAAGCCTTCATGTCGACCGATGCCAGCATAGCTCTGGGAATGGAGAGTATTAAATAACGCGCAGGAAACTAGGGTGTTTGGCCAAACTAACACTAATGAGTAGCCGGTTTAGTTAGTCATAGAACCAGCAACTCACTCATTGAAGGTGGAGCGACAAGGAAACGTCGCGCAATCCCACCAATAGAGAACCCAATCAATTGTGTCGACATAACTAACATCCACTGGTACCAGAACGACCAGTGCTGATGATAGTAGAATCTCTGGACTGCGATTATGTCGGTGGCATACGCAGTCTGGGCACCAACACTAGCCATAATGGTAACGAGTACCTGTCCCCGGAGCGATCGTCAACATTCTGATAGAACTAGAGCATACAAGATTTCGTACATGTTCTTTGATGGTAAAGGGACCAGGATTGAGTTCTACGCCACATATTGTCTTCGTAGGCACCACCCGTACCCAGGCTCGGCCGACTGGAAACACTAGGAGTTGAGCCACCAACTGCGCCACCGTCAGACTCAAGTGTAAACATGTACATATATCCACTTACACTACCTATGGCGACTGAGGGGTATCGAAGGTAGAAAAATTGGTTCATGCCTGGTATAAGGATTGCCCAAAGGATTCCCAGAATCCATGCACGGAGAGTGGAGACTGGCATTGATGGGTCATCAAAGTTGGCAACTGCGGACCGTACTTCGGGGTACGGCGAATCTTCCTCCTCTGGGCGTACATGCATGAGAAAAGAGATACTGTTTATGTGCCCTGACATATACATACCCAACACCGCTGATTGCGAGTCATAATTTGGGTCATAGGTTCCAAAGAAATCGCCGGCACGGTCCGACAGAGTATAAATATCGGATTGGGAAGTGGTGCGTACATCGCCGCCTTGCCGGAGGATTAGCGAACATAGGGGAGTGACAAACGGCGCGACGCACTGACCTAATGACTTTTCCTCTGCGTCCTTGTCCGTCCTATCCGGGTTCACTTCTCGTAGTGTGATTGTTGGCGGTTGATTATCCTCGCCAGAAACCACAGATACTAATGCAATCATTTCATCACCACTCTGACAACGAAAAGTGCCGGATGTATTTATGTGCGAGGTTCCCTCCACGCCGACCGTATGAGAATATTTGCCAGTGTAGGTATCCCACTGTAATGCAGATAAGCACTGAGTTAGCGCATCCTCTCCGGATAACGAGCTAAAAGGCCCGACCTGGGTTTGTGGTACTATCAAATGTTCCGACAGCCTTGGAGCGTTAAGAATAGGAGATGGTTGTATCAACGTAGGTCGTGGGTTGTGGGTATATGCGCAAATTGTCGTGTAAAACGACGTGGAAAGAGTAAGATAGAGGGTGTAGATAGGGAGTAGGAAAAAGATGGGAGACCGAGACCTGGCGCATTGGCACCGAAGAGTAAGTTGTAAGCTGCCAGGCACGAGAGCTGGGTCGTACACGCCGGATCACGTGCTGATGGATCTCTGACTATGTCCCTATCGCTTTCTCCAAGATCTCTGCACGATTTCGTCATTCTACCTTTGCTCACAACTTCCTACTTGGTATACTACCACCCATAACTGCTTTGCTGCAACAGACGTGTGCTGCACGATCTTAACCCACAAGCTAGACGCTCTGCACCATTCTGCTTGCTCGGACACCCGACAGCTGATTCACAAACAACGCCACAGCCTAATCAGCCGAGCCTGTGGATATTTATGTTTCATTCCGTGGGAGCACACACCCCCAAGGAGGTCTTCGCCGTCTTTTGGGCGTTGCTTCTGTGCCTGCATAATGCCTTTACGTGACCACATACTATCTCCGGAAATCAAATGCCAGCGAACTATAAAACCACTGGCAAAGAAGCTCGCTCATGTGAGTGTTCTGGACAGCCTATCTATCCAATCTGCACGAACCGTATCATGGCGTCAAGTACGCTATCAAATCCAAGGACACCCGCTCTGATATTGGGCGCATTGGCGCACAAATACCAAGACCATAAATACGGATCCGCGCAATAGTCCGAGGCACCTTCAATTGAAATGTCTTAGAACTTGGTCGGCAAGAATATCGCTCGTTATCGTCTCTGATCTATCTATAGGAATCAAAGTCTCAGGACACGAGCTCGTCTACTTCTGATGTTCCATTGCCATCCTCTGCCGACCCTGCATACAAGGGTTGCAAGTTTGAGGAATATCCTGCAATACCTTCGACTGTAGAAGTGGGTGGCGGCAACCTTCCGGCTACTCAACAACTGGACCAGTCTGTCTGAGGGAATCAGCGGAAGCTTCGGATGTTGTCCCCCGTTCACGTCTCGTACCCTTAGCTTCAAAGGCATAGGCATCTTTCTAAAACAACCCCTCGGATGAGATTTCTGAATAATGGGTGCGCAAACGAGAGCATTTCATCCGCTCCGAATATCCGTGATATTCCATGCGGCGGATGATTGTACACTGGATAGGATGATTCGCCTTGATTCTCAAGTGGTGCGCTTGGTCGATAACCATTTAGATCATATTGAATGCAGGGCTAGATTATCACGGCCACTGCAAGCCGCCACTATGGATTTATTTGACCGTCAATTCCGGTGCTCGCTCGTCAAATCTAACGAGCCTTGCGAAGCCGGCGAGACCTTCCCATGGCAAGCATTACTCTGATCTTGTGGTCTCAAGCTAAAAGCCAGCGTCAGTACCTTTGGGTGATTCTTGGAGATAGTGAGGCTGCAAAGCGCTCATACCCACCAAGTGATCAATCACCATTCTACAAGATAATGAATAATACAGTAATGAAACCGAAACCACAGCATTGTTCATTTTCTGGAAACGAAATGGAAACAGCTATTAGTTCCGCGGACACGAGGGCTCACGGAGACCGGTGACGCGCAATATCGCGAGGATATTGGTTATGGCCCAAGATAGAACATTTTCACTTTCAACCGCTGCCCGGTTTGAGAACGCAATCACCCAGGTGAACGAATAATAGTCAGATGGTATTCACGGTCTGGTATCCAATATACAAAGGGTTCTGCCAATTTACAGGACCAATTCAAATGATCCGACAGAATCACAAATCGTAACAAGTCGTAAAAGGCCCGTGCTGATAACATCGGCGTTAAATCTGGGCGGCATTGTGGGAAAATAAGAGACCCTACTGACCGCAGTACTTGGACCGCAGTCACCCAAACCTGGCGATTTATTCGGCGTCCTCCCAACAAGCACAGCCTCTCCAAAGCCTCAGGAAGACACAGGGAGTCCATAGCCAAACCGAGGACACAACACCCAGTACCCGAGTACCGAACCCATACCTTCATCAGACCCCTCGTCATGGCCCTGAAACCTCCTCCAAATACCCTTGCACAATCAGGTGCTCAATGTCCGCCCTTCGGACCATGAACCTCTGCCCTTTCTTGAAATCAATCGTCCCAAGCTCCGTCTGGATGACTCCACAATCCTTCACCACCTTCACAGACACGTGCAATTCCTTCGGAGGCACAGTGATACTCGCCATGATATCCAACTCATTCGAAAACTCTCCCCTGAAATCCATAGCCGACGAATGATAACTCCTCAAATAGTCCACCTCGTGCGGACTCAATTTACTCCTCGTATCAGGATCGCTTAGGATATGCGGGAGCGCACCGCCAACAGCCCAATACATGTCTCGCAGACGATCGAGGCGATGGGAGTGGTACGCGAGGAGACAACGTTTGTTTCGCAGGATGGCTGTTTGGAGGATGATGACTGCCGGTGGAGGTGTTGAGTTTTCTGGTGTTTTGGCGATTTGGGAGAGGAGAGATTTTTCGAGGTCGCGTTGTTCGCGGATGATGGAACGGACGAGGGAGTCGTTGTATTTGAGGAGTGTGTCGGTTTGTGAGGAGCGACGGGATTCGAGAAGGAGGTGGGTGCCGAGTTCGCCGTATTGACGTATGTCGGTGGTCATGATGGTGATATTGGTGGTGTCGGTGGTGGTGGTGGTTGGGGATCAGCCCCAAACCCAGCGCCGAGGGGGGAGTTGAATTTGGATTTGATGATTGTTAGCCACGCGAACGTGTTGTTTACAGATCAGACTGGAGACTGTTGATAGGCGCTACTTTATTTCGTGCAGTACAAAAGTACAGCTACAAGTTACAATCGTTGATTTACTGTATAGAAGGCGAGGTATGTAATAGACTGGCTATCGTACGGTGGAGGAGTATTGGAAAAATGATAGGAATAATGTAGCGATGACAATGTAGGTGGTCGTAGGAGGGCCGACCAGGGCTCCTAAATACATTCAGGAGTGAAACAAGAGGGGAAGGAGAGGGGGGGCTAGGAGGTAAGGGGGAAGTCGATGACGCGAGTCTCGGGAGGGCCGTCCCTCTCGTGTACCTGCTGGGCTAGGTTAAGGATCTTCTCCCTAAAGACCTCCATCTTCGGTTTGTTGATATACTGCCAATTGTTGGTGACGCGGTCGTCGAGGTAATCCAGAATCTCGAGCGTCTCGAATACATTATACACCCACTCCCATTCCTGCCAGCCATCATCGATAGCGTCGGTAATGAAAGTTTCGCTGAGGGTCTGGACCTGCTTGACGAGAGCATCGTACGATTTGGTGGGTTGGATAGGGAGTCGGATGAAGGCACGGATGTCTTCCATTGGGTCGTCGACGAACTCGTTGTCCGAGGCAACGATCGAACTTTCATCGTGGTGGATGCCGAAAACCTCGTGACGGTCCTTGGGAACGGTGGCTGACTCGGAAGGGATGAGCCTCCAACTGAGTCTGCGGGGCGGCCACTCGTTCGCCTGGGTGACCTCGACGGCATCATCGTACAAGTAATTGTAGAGGGCGAGATAGATAAAGGAAGAAGGCGCTGGAGGGGATTGGGAGGAACCGGCATCCCCGGCAACATCGAGAACCGTGGAGGTAGCCATTATACGGAATCTAAGTATGATGGAGAACCGGTTCTGGTGAAAAGCTTTTAGGTTTTTGTTAATGGATATCGGAACGGGAGCGGAGGGCGGAGGGAGGATAAACGTACTGCTGCCTGGGAACACAGGACCAAGAGCTATGGAAGGGATATAATAGGGGAAGGTTGTGCGGTTGCAAGAAATATTCCAGACCTTTTTGTAGAACAGAGCACGAGGGAGGCACGAGCAAAATTAGGTGGTTGATTTCCGGAATTGTGCGTCTTATTACCCATTTGGAGCCAATCTATCCCTGCTTCTTCACATTTGCGGGCATAGGGGAATCTGCCTCACTCCCGCCCTCCACGCTGCGATTGCGGCGTAACATCCACCTATCGATAATCACACCCAAAAACACATCGATAAGAAAAATTTTCCAAGCCGAGTGCTATTCATGCAATACATTCTCTTCAAACTCCGGGCCTCGTGTACATACAGCAAGGATATACTTGCCTAAAATCACGACGTGCAAATGAAGCACGTTGGATTACCATGCGGAGTGAAAATCAACAGAATAGGCTCGCGGAGTTATGGCACGATACGGAACTCGGCCTCTGAGCCTGGTCAGTGTCAAGATGTCTAGTTTTTCCTAGAATAATCCATCCGCTCGTGGGAAAGCCGCAGTCAAACAAATTTCGAAGGGTTTGCTGCTCTTCATCTCGGTGGAGACAAGGTCAGTATTTATCCTGGTCAGATTCAAATACAGAAGACACCCTCAAGAGTATAGTATGAGCGTTCAGAGAACTAGGCTCGGTCCTTGGGCCATCCATCATCACGCCCGTACTACGTACGTCATTGTGTGCTCCTATCCTCCGGTCTCAATCGCACCGTCCAGTGTCGTGCACCTGAACTCCATTGATCTGATGACTCACATGGTCACCGCATGCACATGCGGCAAGCTCATGTCTGAACTTGACCATCCAACCCTGGGCAAGAGCTGAATTGCTATCATGCTTTGTGTATCACTGATGGAGCTTTGTGCATCAACCGGAGTGTTCCTTGAGTTGGGCATAAAGCCATTTTTGCCCACGCATGATGAGTGTGGCTTGCTGGGACGTGGCTCACGCGCACAGTGTTCGTTTGTTGGACACGTAAAACACAAGAGGCGGCGAAGCGGCAATGACGACATGAAGGGATCGCGGAGTTGAAAAACATAAAGATCAACCCTATACCATATGGACCCATGACTGAAACCAGGAGAAAAACTGCGATGAGGTGTGGGTGGCTCTCATGCCACGGTACAAGACTCTTCAGCATGGCTCCTTCACAAAAACACCGAGAGAGAGGCGTTTGAAGGACAAAGCAATATCTCTACGTCATTCATCTGTGGAAAATAGAGTCGGCAGTTCCTCTTTCGCAAAGGATTGAGCCCAGGTTCGGAACGTGCTCATGCATAGGCACTAGGAAGTTTTGCACGGAGATTTTTAGTGACACGAGCTTCCAATGACTTTGAGTCCTGGCAAGATTTTTGAGTTGGTTGGTGATGCCTGAAATGGGAATAGGAATGATGCAACTGGGCGCTAATTATATGGACGCACTATCGATTGGTGATCTCGAAACCTGCCCTCTGCCCCTTATTCACCATGTCTCAACAACCACAAGATATAGAGACTGTCACAACCGCACTCACCACAGAGTCAGTATTGGCACGCTATGGCCCGGTTTCTGAGTAAACATTGTTGCAGAACTGCACCCGACAACAAGACCCGTCGCTACGATCGTCAGCTTCGCCTCTGGGCGGCGACAGGACAAGCTGCCCTTGAATCAGCACACCTTCTTGTGTTGTCATCCACAGCCACGAGCACAAGCATCCTCAAGAACCTTGTGCTTCCCGGCGTGGGTGCATTCACCATACTTGATGATGCGATCGTGACTCCAGCAGATGCGGGCAACAACTTTTTCCTTGAAGGATATCTCAGTATCGGAAAATCTCGAGCACAGGAGGCAGTCAGGCTGCTCGGAGAACTTAACGAGGGTGTAAAGGGAAATGCGGACATCAGATCCGTTGAACAGCTACTCGCCGCGGGGAAAAGCGAGCTCCTCAAATACAGTCTCGTTGTCGCTCACAATCTATCCCAATCGCAGGTTGAGAGATTATCACAGTTACTCTGGGAAGATGAAGATGCACCACCATTGGTCATTGTCCGTTCTGCAGGGTTCCTTGCGGAGTTCTTCATCCAACAGCATGAGCACACCAGTACGTGGCCTGAGCCTTGTCTTGTCCACATGGTTTGATATCACTTTCTGTCATACAGTCATCGAGTCGCATTCCGATACAGCACCTTCCCTTCGTATCGATAAACCATTCCCTGCTCTCCTCCAGTATGCCCAATCTCTCGACCTCGACGCCCTTGACCCAACGGACCACGGCCACGTTCCCTATGTGATCATCCTCGTCAAGGCGATGGAAAAATGGAAGCAAGAGGTCCGTGGTTTTCTGTTTCTCAATGAGCCACACAGGTGACGAGAGGCGCTCGTAGCATGATGGTCTTGCTCCTCAGTCTTCTGTGGATCGAAAGGCCTTCAAGGAGCTTATTCATAGCATGAAGCACAAGTTTGACGAGGAAAACTTCGAAGAGGCGGAAGCACAAGCGTATCGTGCATGGACGGAAACCAAGGTGCCCAGCGAAGTTGTTGAGCTCTTCAATGACCCTAAGCTCCAGACGCTGAACGCCTCATGTATGCGTTTCTCATCGTTCGAAACAGCGCATATACTCACGTCTTTGCAGCTCCACCATTCTTTCACCTCCTCGCCGCCCTCAAGAAGTTTGCTACGGCTCCACCCTATACATTGCCACTCACTAGCACCCTCCCTGATATGAAAGCCAGCACGGATGCATATATCGGGCTCCAAAAGCTCTACAAGGAACAAGCAGAATTGGAGAAGAGCGCCTTCAAGAGCTATATCTCCCCCGAGGTCAAGATTGATGATGCTACGATTGATTCGTTCGTCAGGAATGCGCATGCGTTGAAGGTCATTCGTGGATCATCGTGGAATTCTATAGACAAAAACACAACGGCGCTCGGTAGGTGAATTTTGCTTTTATGTAAGTTTATCAACGTGTTTACACGCCACTGTAGCTGACGCTGTGGACACCTTGCCAAAGCAACTTGCCATCCATCTTGCTCTCTCGGCCGCCTCCTCCCTGGCCTCCAGGACTCCAGTACCCTCTCTAGGCGAGACTCCGGTGTTCACAATTGAGGCGCTCACGCAAGAAGCTCAATTATTGCTGCCACCTGGGACGGAGCTGCCTGAAGAGTTCGAATACACAGTGGGAGAAATGTATGCGTTTAGGTCTCCTCCGAACGCTCGCCGCATGTTGCTCATTCATTTCATTTTACGCTAGTGCACGATCCCCAACGGCAGATCTCCCCAATACAGCTGCGCTTCTTGGCGGCCTAGTTGCCCAAGAAGTGATCAAGATGATCACGAAGCAGTATATTCCCATTTCAGGCGTATGCACTGTCGATTTGATAGAGACCTGGACAGGCATTCTCTAAAAGCATGGGTGGCATAGATAGGGGTCTTTGGTCCGTGCGTTACTTACTTTGGCACTGTCGCTACCATTTTGACTTGGGGAATGTTGCATAAACTCCTTGAAACTGCAAGCCTTTGTGACATTATGCGCATTACTCACCAAACTTTCAAGCGAGGTCTACTCGCCGGAGACCCTCTCAGTGCTGACGCTAGAAGTGACCCACGATGCGTATGGACGGCTGATAAGTACATGCCTAAGGCTTGAGTTCTGACTTAAAACCTTGCCGCTATTAGGTGTCTATAGTCTTCGCGACAATTGGTGGAGATTGATTTCAGCCTAGTACGAATTTGGTGGTTCTGTGGTGCGATGTCGACCAAGCCATTCAGTTTGCCGGACTTCTAAACCCACAGTGTTGTGTTGTGTCGCACCAGACACCACCTAGCTCCCACGATGGTGTCGTGTCCATGTAGCATCATCTGCACAGACAAACTGGAAGGCGTTGCAAAAAAAAAAAAAACTTATACTGCCGTTGCGAGGGGTTTGGTGGCCGCCGTCCTATTTTCTTCGCCATCTGCTATGTTTGCATGGTGCTTTCTCACTCTTACGATGAAAACCGTATGGCATCAGTGGCGAGTCACCGCATCAAGGTTCGAGGCATTTCGGGGCCCAGGGTGATGGAGCTCAGTGGAGCCCTGCATTTATGCTATTCATGATCATCGTCTCATGAGACATCACGAGTATGCTCCCAAGCGAAGAGAACTCCCCATTTTCTGTGGATGTTTTGGCCCAAACTTCTATACCTTTTCCAATTTGAACTTACCCAACGTTCTTTAACCTCCCTATTATTTAACCCTTTTGTCTTCGAGCAGTCATGGGAATTTCTTGGTACTGGCGTGCCGTGATCTTGGCCATACTTGCCGTCACGAAGGGCTGTTTATACTTTCCCGACATAGGAAAAAGCTTATCAGTGGAAACCGAGGATGCAACGTTTTAGTCCGACTTCGTCAACCCCGGCCGTCCAAAAACAATTGCATTGGGTTGCCGCAACACATGATTTCCCTATGGTGCCGATCCTACAAGACGCACGCACACACGACCCCTCGTTCCGGCTAACTTTTAATAATTCTGAGATGAGATCTCTTCTGGTCCATCGGATCAGGTATGTGATGGACGGCAACTATAAAGAGCCTCTTGCACGGCTGGAGAGGTGTGGCTTTAAACCACTCTGCACGATGGAAGCTCTGGGCTCACGAAACTTGACCCAGAACACCTTGCCAGTCACCATGCCAATAGTTTCTATCGCGGATTCCTTCGAGTCAGTCTGCAAGGCTCTTCGTGGCTTTGCTGCCAAACAGACTCGGATGTCCCTGGGGATGCACTTCGTCTTGGTCCCGCTGCTCTGCCATTTGCTTTGGAAGCTGTATGTCCGTCGTCGTGATAATCCTGCAGGTTTGCCATATCCTCCAGGACCGAAGCCGTTGCCTCTGATTGGGAACTTGTTTGACTTTGCGCGCGAGAATGAGAGTGCAGCGTATCTAGGGATGGCACGTAAATATGGTCAGATTCAGCTCGTTCTTCGAGTATGATGGTAGGAAGGACTTACTGTGGATGCTTCCGTAGGAGATCTTGTGTTCCTCAGCGCTCTTGGAAAGAACGTTCTTATCGTCAACGACTTCCAAACTGCAAATGAGCTCTTCGAGAAGCGTTCTGCGAACTATTCGGATCGGTACGAGTCACCGATGATTAATGGCCTGTAAGCTTTCCTGCTTCTAGAGTTTCTCATCTTGGAATTCATTTAAAACCTGATAGGATGGGGTGGGACTGGAGCTTTGGTCATATGCGGTACGGTAAGCAGAGGGGTGATTGGTTTGGGGGTTGCGTGGCTCATGTTTTGTGATAGGTGAACGATGGAAGAATCATCGCAAGATGTTCCACAGGCAGTTCCAGCAGTCCGTCGCACCCATTTACTGGCCTGTTCAACTCAAGGCAGCGCATGAACTACTGCGCTCCATCCTCGAGAGGCCTCAAGATCTCATCAACAATCTTAGGCAGTGAGTTTAAATTTTTCACTTACCTTCAAAGTATCCGTTTCATCGTTCGATGTTGATTCCCGAGTCAAGCAATGCCGCCAGTGTGATCATGGGAGTGGTCTACGGAATCAAGGTATCGCCACAAGACGACAAGTACATTTCTGTTGCTGAGACCGCGTTGGACGGAATGGCGAGAGCAGCCAATCCGGGAGCATTCCTCGTTGACCTCATTCCTAGCTGTGAGTATACTTGTTCGTCACTGTACGCCGAGTTTGCCTGATCCCGTCTTTCAACGTCAGTGAAATACGTACCGTACGTCTGGTTTCGGTAGCCATGGGTGAGTGTATTGCCGTGCTAACGCGCTCTTTGCACAGATCATGGGTACCTGGGGCAGGCTTTCAGATCAAAGCTCGCTATTGGAGGCAAGCTGTAATGGAGATGCGCAATGCCCCTTTTGAAACAGTGTTGAGGGCGCTGGTACGTACTCTCACGTCATTGGTGCTATTTTAGATCTTATTCCTGTTGCTACTACTACAGAAATCGGGCACTGCCAGCCCCTGCTTCGTAACTAATCTTGTCGCGGACCTCGAGCAGAAGGAAAATAGGGATGAGGAGATGGAACAGATCAGAAATTGCGCGGGTCTAGCCTATGCTGGTGAGGTTATGTGCCTTCCTGGGCGTCGATTCCTTCACTGACACTTGTTTTGCTTCCTGTAGCTGGGGCTGAGAGTGTGCGTCGTATCCCTATTGCGTCGGAAGTCATAATCACATCAGTTTTACAGAGCGTTTCCTCTCTTTCTTCCTTCTTCCTGGCCATGGTCTTACACCCGGAGGTTCAACAGCGGGCCCGCGAGGAACTTGATCGTGTAGTCGGTCGAGGTAGATTGCCCGACTTCACCGACCGTGGCTCGCTGCCATATATAACCGCTATCACCAAGGAGGTGCTCAGGTACGTTTCATTCACCTGTGCCACCAACCCGTTTAGTAACCTTTCGTGAAAATGCCAAGATGGAATCCCGTGGCACCTTTAGGTGAGTTCCTTCCGCCGGATCATAAGGGCGAAAAATGAAATTCACCGTTCATCTCCGCAGGCTTGCCTCATATGTCGACAGAGAACGATATCTATCGGGAACGCTTCATACCTGCCGGAACGCTGATCATGGGCAACTCGTGGTACAGTTTTGGCTTCATCAAACCAATTTGTTCTGGGATCTCTGAGTGATGTTTTTTATTCTAGGACGATTCTCCACGACCCGGCGATCTTCCCAGAGCCATTGCGTTTCAAACCAGAGCGCTTCGTCGGTAAACCAGATGGCCAACAATTTTCTCCCAACGATCCCTTGTCCACTGCCTTTGGCTATGGTCGCCGAATCTGCCCTGGACGTTTCATGGCAGAAGCCCAACTCTGGATCTCGGTCGCATGTATCCTCTCCGTTTTTGATATTGCTCCAGGCAGAGATGAGAATGGGAACCTGGTAAAGGTCGAGGCCAAATTCTCCTCGGGAATGATCTGGTGAGCCTTTTTGACTGGCTCCAAAATTGTTAGAGTGTTTTGTTGATTCTAGGATTGTCTAGCCATCCGCTCCCCTTTAGCCATTCCATCACCCCGCGCGACGAGCAGGCCAGGAAGCTCATTGACCAAACTGTGCTGATGGATGCTTGATTGAGTATCTTGGTCTGTTTTTTTTTCTAATTCGAATTCACCACCGGATGTACTGTAGATTCGCTCTGTATTGTTCCTCCTAATTTATAATGACATGTTGCCTGTAATAATACTACAGCACTGGTGTTTGGTTTGAATTCGAGAAAGAGTCTGTCGCATTAATGGGGTAGTGGTAACCTGGGTCGTTGCCAATCTATCTCGACCCGCCGGGGGTTCGATTCCCCCTTAATGCATAACGGAGTGATTGAATTTCTTTTTTTTTTCTGTTTTCGCTCACTTCCCCCATGGGGTGTGGTCGTCAACAAAATGAAAGATTCGGGAGGAAAAGTGGTAAATCAACAATAGGAATACATTCAGGTACGTATGTAAAACAAGCTACAAGAGATATCTGATTCAAACAAAAGAAAAACCTTCGAAGTCCAAGAAACCTTCTTCCATAGACATTTTCCTCACAACAAGGACTTCTACAATCAACTTCATGTCTGGTTTTCTGCCTCCATCTTTTGCAAGTCCGGAGACGGAAGGTGGTACGGCTGGGGTGCAAAACACCTCTCCGTCATCGTCGTCATCATCACCATGGTCTATCCCGTGATCATTGACATTGTCTTCGTCAACTCCAGTATGGTGAACTACGCCTTCTATGGTCGTCGTGTTCACGCTAATCGCCACCGTAGTATTGGTACTGTCCGTGGTCGTGCTAGTAACTGACGTGGAGAGAATGGACTCCGGAACTCGGGGCAAAGAGACGCTCTGTCCGACATCGACATGTAGCGCTTCAAGTTTCTCGACGAGTGTATCAGCCTCGGTACGAACATCCTCAACTGGCTCAGTGGAGATACTATGAGAGGTGTGGTCTGCACCGTTCGTTGAAATGGAGTTTGCATTTGCCGCTTCGACGACGCCGCGTGCAGCAAGGGTAAGTAAGTTTTGTTTCCGTTCCTCGCGCCTTCTATCCCTTGCCTGCCTCCTAGTCAGAGCCTTGTTTGTACGAGCGGAAGTACTGTCGTTGGAAGAGTCCTTCTGCGTGTGATGGTTATGGTGCTTCTCCTGCCCTAGCCCCTTCTTCCCTCCTTTTCCGACTGAACGACCCTGACCTTTTTGACGGTGCTGATGACCGGGCTGAGTGTGATGGAACCTCTTCCGCATTGGGCGCGGTTTGTACACGGAGGAAATTTCGAGGTCGATGGCATATTGTGGGGGCGACAAAGCCAGCTTGTCTTCATCGATCTCTGAGACATCAGCTCCTTCTGCCGCGTCAGATTCGAGTTCCGAATCCATGGAAAATACCGCCATAGAATCTGCGATGTCCGACACGGCGTGATCCGTAGGTCTTTGCAAGATGACTGTAATCTGCATATCATCGCAATCGCCGTCGTCAGTGGCTTCCTCGGTCTCCGTGTTGGTGACCGATGATAGCGATACCGTGGAAGCGGCCGCCGAGTCGTCGTCATCAAGGTAAGACATAATCAATCCTTTCTCCCTTCCTCTGGACCTCTTCCCCCTTGCATCGCCCCAGGTCTTGAGTTGGCCGCCGTTCCGTGCGTCTTCTTCATATCGTGCTGCCAATTCCGGTGGAACTTCGATCTCCTTGACTACAATGACGCTGGCACCGATTTCGCCTGCCATCATTTCTAGAGTGTCGAGGCTGGATTCGAGCTCGTTTCTACCCAGGCCCACCAGGTCCCCGGAGTCAGCCACCCCAAGCTCGTAGTAGGCTTGACCACCTCCCTCAAGCAGCCTCCACTTGAGTTGGGTTACAAGGCGGGCGAAACGAGCAGGAGACGGATTAAGGAGCTGGAGTTTATACTCGACGTTGCCTGAGTCATTTTCAGGTACCAGCCGAGGAAGGAGTAGGGGTGAAGGAGAGATATGTTGAGGGGAAATGGACGTTGAAATGGCATCTGTGGCGAGATTGCCGTTTGAATGGCTACCGGACTTTGAAGGCGAGAGAGAACGGGGGCTGGATATCAGGGAATCCCAGGGAGACGGAACACGCGGGCTCTCGGACTCGTGTTCGCCAAACATGTATTAGGTGTGATTCTTGTCTTCCGTTCTGTATATAAATATGTGGCTTTGCGCGGGCCGAATACGATTGGGTCGGTTAGGTTGTGAGAGAGCAGCAGTCAGTGGGTGATTTTGCACAGTGAATTCAAACAGATATTCGAGGGATCATTGTTCAGAGTCCACGAACGTGTGGGAAGGGTAGGGAGGAGTACTATATGGCTAGCATGGTGGTAGTGAGTCAAGATATGATAATGGTAAGCTATTCCACCGCGCCCAACATTCAACTTGGGAGTCATAGATGTTTGTTTGGTTGGTATCCCCAGCCAAACAGCAGCACAGCTTTGTGGGGTATTAAGAGCTCCTGTTTTACTACTATCCTCAAGTCTTCGCCTTTGTGTATATTATATACACTGCTGTTCGCAACACTGACTGGCTATTGCGAGATGCACCCCACTACCTGGCGAGGAGGCACAGATAGCGTATGAGAGGTGGGAGTAAAATTGAATGTTGTGGCCTTGTTGACATTGCATTATTTATAATCATGTGCGTCGATCAGGACTTGAACGAGATTGAAGCGCTGGGTGGGCAGTAGGTGGGAGGGGATTGGTCCTTCAATCACATGGTCAGAAGAAAGCCTCCTCTGTCGTATATATTAATCGTTTTGAGTGTCCTGGTAGGCACTTTTGGATGGATCAGATAAACAGCCCTTCGGTCCCTTCGAATGATACTGATTTGAGAAGGAGAAGATTCCCTTTGCATCAGTAACTTATACTTCCGTTGTAATGGCACAGAAAATCGGCATCCAATTTATCGCCGAACAGAGTTACGGCTCAAGCGCTCAATGTCGGAGTTTCGATGACAGTCCCACAACATCAAATAGTCACACGACCCATCTGAATGTTCACTTGATCAAAGATGAATCCCCCCCTACATATACCTCGAGAGATTGTGGGTGTTATCATTCATCATGCACAGAATGACCGTAGTACCCTCTACAACCTTTGCCTTGTGTCCAGATCCTTCCTTCCCGAAGCTCAGAGAATTCTGTATCGGGAAATCATCATCTCTAACGACAACCCTCCTGTTTGTTCTGGCTGGTTTATCAGTACCACGAGTGCTACCCAGCTTCTGACAACGCTGACAGGACATAACACCCCTCTCGCAGAACTTGTTTGGAGCTTTTATCATCACTATGTCCCCGCCGACGATTTGCACGACGGCAGTCATTATTGGAACCTAGTAAAGCGCAGCCTCCCATTAATGGTGAACCTCAAAAAGCTCACGCTTTTCGGGGCCGGTTTAATAGCCGACTTTTTCGAAGGCTGCTCATTCGATCTCAAAGCTTTTGGATATGACGGGGAACCCGGAAACCCTGAACTCTTCTATGACATGATGCTTCAACTCCTCTCCGGGCAACCCAATCTCGAATCACTTTATATCCCGAGGTGGACCTGTGGTTACAAAGCTCTCCCTAATACCTGTTGCCCCAGACTGAAGGCATTGACGGGCGGCCGCTTGACTATCGAGAACTTCCTTCCTGGTCGACCGGTTACCAGGTTGACGTGGGTACCGAACATGTTCGAGAACCTTTATACATTGCCTTCCACGATCACATCCAAACTCTCTAGTATCTGTGTACTCGTTCTCGGTGGTTACAATGAGCGCCCAAGTCTTCGTCTCTTTTCACCCTATCTTGCATCATTGCAAGTCTTACGTCTTGTCGGAAAAGCACCGGCTGTAAGTCTGTTATTCATGCCAGCTAACTACACGAGAGCTAACCTCAGTGTTATGTCATTTAGGTCGACCTTTCTGTTGATTTTGACCTTATTCCTGATCTTCCGAATCTCCGAGTGTTCGTATGGACTGCCGGCTTCACAATGAACGCCTGGAACCCCGTTCCATATATGCTGGACAGACGAGAACAACAGCTTTTGGCCAACAACTGGTTCAACAAAAGCAGAGCACTAGAGACAGTGTACCTCCACATTCGCCAACAACATCTGTATCCGCAGCATTATCTTCGTTGGAAGCGGGGTGAAAGGGAGCCAACTCAGGTGGACTTTGAGGAGGCTCTGACTTCTCACGGGGTCGCTTTCTGGTATGCTTAACCGTTAGCACGAGTTTCGACAAGGCCACAAAGGACAAGCATCCGAATTCTGCGTATTAGAGCTTCCAGCGTTGTCTCATTTATCTGTATTATCAGTCTCGTGTTACCGCTGTCCTTGATGATGGACTGTATAGCCCTCTCTGTTCTTGCGTACGATTTACCTGTAAACTATACTAAGGAAATGATGATCTCCATTGGTAGAGAGCTGACGTGGATGACATATTAATGACTTCACACAGATTCAGTATGCTGGCAGCTCTCTCAAATGGCTTTTCCAGTGGTACACCAAGGGTTTCCATCTCACCGAGGGATGGGTTCAGCCCCTTAAAAGTTCAAGCATTCCTGCACTAAAGCCGCATCCACGATATCTGGGCCAAACCTCGACTAAAGTCGAGAGTTGCTACAGTTATGACCATAACTCCAGCTCGAGCTCTTCGTCTGTCTCGGTTACCTAGCTACGATGAGTTGGTCTCTGACTATGATGAGGATGTCTCCTGACCACGTATGGCAATTGAGTTCCTCGAAATGGTATGTCAGCCATCTTGTTCCCCGCCAGGGCATCTAGAGGGCTAACCCCAGCCAAAATATAACCAAATCCATCCGGGACATAAAACCCGCCAGAAAGAGCGAATAGCTCCAGCTCTTTCTCGTCCTTCATCCACCATCAGTGAGCTTCTCCCGCCCCACTTTCTCCATTGCCCCTGCTAACGAACTCACTTACCCTCTCCCTCAGGCATGTCAACAAGCACCATCAACATGGAGCGCCACACACACACCGCCGAGCCACAACCCACCTCTCACCCCCTCCCTCCGCGCAGAGCATCCCACAGATTGCCAGCAGAGGGCTGGACAAGGTGACTGGTGTTGGCCCACACGGACGCTGGGATTACCTGCGAGGACCCCGCGAGCCTGAAGTCATGCCATTGTGGCATCTCTCATGACACACGCCTCCCTGTTCCAGAAATTGGAGATGGTGGGAGCTGTGAATTTTGGGAGGGGAGAGGCAGACTATGATAGGTCACCTGTCCGGGCGTTGGGATCCGTTGAAAGGGCTTCGCCGAGGTGTGAGCTTTGGATATGGATTAGGCGTTGTGCGTGTGGTGCTTGTGTAACTCGGTCAAATATGTCGGGTCGGAGTGCGTATATGATGTTTTCGCGTTGTTGTACCCGTCGTCTACATCCCATGTGTCGGTAATACTCGTTCTGCTGTCGGCGGCTAACCTTTCTTCGCAGATTTGCAGATAGTCTCTTCTCCTTCGACGTTGCCTGCGGTAGCTTTTTTCCCACTGGGTTTTTGATGCACCCGTGCACGGATTTATTAGAGCAGGTGCCTTCTCATGTATTTTCCTGGTTGTATTATTTCTGGAGCCTGAAATTTGTATCGTTGTATGGCTGCTGACGGGCCGCATTTAAGAGTGTCATATTCGGGTTATTCCAATGTCGGACCCTGGTGGGTATCCTCATGGGACGTGTGCTGGAGCCGTGGAGGCTTACCGGTGAACGATGAGTCGAAGCTGTAGCTGCGTCCTTTTTCATAGGAATCGTCTGGGTGATCCGGCTTAATTTGTCGATCGCAAGGGGCGTATACCGTGCGGTGCCAGTTGCGATTTGCGAGGAACAACAGGATGCCGAGTATTCAACACTCGAGACACTCGACAGGAGAGAGCAAGAGAGAACATCATTACTTCGACGGCACCCCCCGACAGAGAGATTTATGAGTTATCTGCTTGCCTATGGTGTAATGTAAACCTATGAGACATAATCATGAACATACATCAAAGGCGGGCGGATAAATGCCCGTTCGAGAGACTTTAAAGATCCCAGAGGTTCTTTGAATTCGTATCAATGAAATATCAATGTGATACAGCAGTAAAGGTAGTAAACCTTGAACATCCTTAAGATTGTGTTTATGCAAAACCTACTAGACCAACCAAATTGCATGGCTTCCGCCCAGCATCTTTTCCGGAACTTTATTCCCCTCTCCCATTTCCCCTTTACTCTTGCCCTTACCGTCCTCAGCTTCACCCCTCCCTGGAGTTTCTCCTTGGGTTATCGCGCCTCCATCCTTCCCTTCTCCCTCTTTCTCCTTCCCCACTTCGCTCTCGTACAGGAAATCCGGAGAATCGTTCGTTGGTTCAGGCCACTCCGCAACTACGTGCACGCCCTGCCCACCCCACCCATCCCACTCGAGAACCTTGACACCACCATGGGCCGAGTACACATCAGAGGATGCGGCGGTTGTTTCGTCGTCGTCCGTGAGGAGAATCCACACGCCTTGGTCTTGTTCCTCAGCGTCTCCTTCGATGTTGGCTTCTACCTCGGCCTCCGATTTTGACGTAGACTTGAATGGAGAGTTCAGGTATGTCTGTTTGTGAGGGCGGGTGTAAAAGTCGTTGTCATCATTATCATCTGGAACTTGTGCTTCGTCAATGTCGTCCCTCATCCCACCAGGGTCGTCTTCACGGTACTTGGGCTTGAGGGGAGGAACTTTCCTTTTCGTCAACAAGTCAATTGCGTTTGCTTTTCCGCCTGAGCTCCCGGTTTCGTGTCTGATCACAACTTCAGTCGGATGGCCGTTGGCATCTTTTTGTTCATTCAGGAAATATCCGTCGTCGTCTAGTGCGAAGATGGATAACCACCCCCGTGTCGCTGAGGTGCTTCCACGGGTAGTTGCGAAAAGGGCGTAGGGTGATGGGTGTGCAGGTGTAGGTGGTGTCAGGAGGAGTGTGTCACCGCGGAATTGGCGTGAAGAAGTTGTGAGGTGGTCTGGTAGGAGTGACCTTGAGGCTACGTGTTTGAGAGAGGGAGATGTAGTGTTAGGATTGATTTCGTAGAGGTCGATGAGGTTGGCTGAAAGGTGTACAAGATAAATAGTGGAAAAGTATGGAGCGAGGGTGAGAACGCACAGTGTTCGGTGACGCAATAGAGGATCTTGCCGTTGGGATGGATCTTGACGTGTCGTGGTCCATCGTGTGCATTTGGACCACGCGGAGAGGGAGACGAGGTAAGATGTGTGAGCGAACCAGACGCTACGTCGCGAGAGTAGATTTCAATCGTGTTCGTGCCCAGAACCGGAACAAATGTTAGAGAGTAAAAAGGGGTAGACGTTGACTCAATGCCATGAGAACCATATCTCTGGAAGCTGGTCAGAGCAAATTCGGGAAGAGGATGGGAATATCGACTTACAAGAGCTATGCGAGTCTTGTCGGCATCGGGAAGCTGGTCTTTTGGGACGAACAAAATCTCTTGCGTTTTCTTTCCAAACCCACCCGTACGTTCATCTACGAGATGTACCTCACCAGTCGGTCCTCCAACGGAGTATATATGAGAGAAAGGGGGCGGAATGTCAATGTATGACGACGTAGCAGCTGAATTCCTCGGACAATGAGTTCTGGATATCCCGGATGGAAATTTGGAGATGACGCACTTATGGGTACAGTATCAAGATGAGAAACCCGCCATGGATTGGATTCTGAGCGCTCTAGGACCCAACTCTGCAGAGAGGGTGGTTGAGCCCAGGTAGTGGTGAATATCCGATCCTTGTGTTGGTTTGTGGCGAGATACTGATGGGGACCCAGCGTTGAGATGGTTTGAACATGATTGATGGTCCGATGCGCGGGGTCAAATGCGAGAAGAAAGAGAGACAGAGAGCGGAATGAGCCAGAAATGAAGTGGAATATGTGTGCTGAGGATGCTGATGAGTTTGAATGTAAAACCATGCTGAGTGTTGTCTACATAGATTCAGGGCCATCTGATCTTCAACATACTATATTTGTGATTCGCTCACACATGTGCACATACGGACACCCATAAATGTCTAACGCGCTAGGCTCTTTATAAGCCCGTTTATAAGCTCGAGAAACACAGCGGGAAGAGTTGCATCCATTATCGATACTCGGGATGCTTTTGATGCACCAACCAAGACCATTTCTATGCAGACCACTAAGATGAAGCGCGATCGTTGACGTAGTTATTCAAGTACAACGCAAACCGAAACATACCCAATGGTCTTCACCATTTGAGTCTCCGTTATGCAGAAACAGCAGTTGGAAAATATGAAAAAGTAAAGGGCATCTAATTTGATAAATCCGTGCGCGGGTGCATCAAAAACTCAGTGGGAAAAAAGCTACTGCGAGCAACGTCGAAGGGGAAGAGACCATCTACGAACCTGCGAAGAAAGGTTAGCCGTCGACACTAGAACGAGCACTATTGACACATGGGTGTAGACAGCGTGTACAACAACGCGATAAGATCACACACGCACCCCGACATTCGCCTCGTGTGTCTATCCTGCCCAACCCTCTTAAGTATTAGCCCGCCACTTTTGGGTTTCATATCCGAACATCACACACGCAACGCCTAATCCACATCAGGGCTCACACCTCGGTGGAGCCCCTTGAGCAGATCCCAACACTCGGACAGGTGACCTATCGCTGTCTGCCTCTCCTCTTCCAATATCCACACCTCCCGTTACCCGCATATTCTGGAACAGGGAGGCGTGTGTCGTGAGAGATGCCACAATGGCATGACTTCGGGCTCGCCCGGTCCCCGCAGGTCCGCCCCGTCCGTGTGGACCAACATGGGTCACCTCACCCAGCTCCCTGCTAGCAATCTGTAAGATGCTCTGTGCGGAGGGAGGGGTTGAGAGGCGGGTTGTGGCTCGTCGAGGCGAGTGTGTTGTTTCATGTTAATGGTACTTAATGGTACTTGCTGGTATGCCTGATAGTGAACAGAGGTGTGTTTGTTAGTGCGAGTTAGTGAGAGGGATGAAAGGATAGTTCGTTGGTCGAAGAACAGGGAGTTTTGTACCTTCTCTCTCTAGTGGGTTTTATGCCTCGGATGGATTTGTCTGTGTCTTGACTATTGCAAGCCGGTTGGAGGCATTCCAGAGGCGCAAGAGACTACGGGTTGGATGACATGCCACTTAGAGGAAATCGATTCCTATATGCAGTAATGGTTGTCGTACAGGGGGGTTCCTTGTACGACTAAACAAACAGGATCCCATGAGATTCTGGGGACCTGAACCGCGACTGCGTCACTCGCCGACTCAAATTGCTTAAAGTGGACACAGGTTCCCCTCCTAAAACCATAGTCAGCTGCAATCCTTGACTGGGGCTGAAAGGTGCTCATCCATTTCGCATTGAGAGGGACGCAATACCAGACCCAGTCACCTCTTCCGAGTGCCATGCAATTGCTTCTGGCTATCTTTAACACCTGTCAGACGGAAACATTGATTAATGAGTGGATTGAAGTCACACGAAGAGAACTAGAGGTCTTACAAAAAGTTATCGTTACGGCAAACGTAAAGCATCAACTACCGTCGCTCATAACCTTCGGGTAGAAAAGACATCTCTAGAGTCCACCCATGTCAGTGAGATGTTCAATAAAGTATCCCTCAAGCTTTTAGGAGTGCTACATGCTGATGGCGGGAGATCTAAATAAATGTTTTGAGTGATCTCCTGTTCAATCTTCAACTTGAGTGAGTTGGTATATCGGAAGCGGGAGATTTGTGCTAGGCTTCTCGTTGCTGATGTACAAGACAACGGACCTCCCCCGTGAGGTTCTCAACCACATCATCTGCTACATCACTTCCTCACGAAGGAAAAGGAGGGGGGCAAATGGAGGATCCAGGCGCGGGTTCAGTAGCGACGCTAATGGAAAAAAGATATTGTGAGGGAAAGTGCTTAAGAATGGGGATAACCAAAGCCTTGTCGTTACAGGAGCATTTGACAGGTGCCCTTCCCGTTGTATTTGCCTGACAGACAGGAGGTTTTAATGCGAAGCACTAGTGAACGGCGAGTGGCTAAGGATGCAAAGTCGGGTCTAGCGCCTGTGTTGAGGCGCGGAGATCCGAGTGCACCCGTGCAGTACTAATTTGGTGTGATACTGTCGAGGAGGTATTGTCTGGTATTGTCGAGGTGGTTTACACGCGATCTGCGTTTGATGCAGGGATCAACTGGAAGTGCGTCAGTGTGGAATAGAGTTATTCCGACGGATCTCACTCCCCTGTCTATATATATCCCAACTATAAGTACCCCAGCGTCTCTCTCATCCTATCCTCTCAATGCGGTCACTCACTCCCTTCTTACTCGCGTCGTTGTCTCTCCTTGCGCCCCTTGTTTCCGCCCATAAGGAACCAAAAACCCCAGAAGAAATCGAGATCCAACGCGCACTACAAGCAGCCGCATACCATGTAAGCCCGTGTCATCCCACTTTCACCATGACGTTCAATAACACCACCCACAGTGTGCACCTGCAGTGGAACGTTTTACCGCCTCACGCAAGCGCTCATGGGCACGCAAGGTCCTCGCAGGACGTCCGGAACTTCCAGGCTTCCAAGAGCTGTTTAACGCTGGTGTATATGAGGACGAACTAGATGCGCTTCCACCGACCGAGTCTGATTCTGATCAGACAATCATGGGATGTACCCCAGTGTCTACGACCAAGATTCAGAATAATACTTGTGTTCTCGCCCCGGAGGTTACTGAAGGTCCCTATTACCATGAGGCGGGTCATCTTATACGGCAGAATATTGCGGAGTACCAGGACGGATTGTTGTTGGTGCGTACTTCACGACCATTGGTTTAAGGTTTTATGCATTGATGATAATCCTATAGCTACTCGACATTGGGGTTATTGATGTAAATACGTGCAAGCCCCTGCCCAACGTTCTCGTAGATATATGGCAGGCAAATGCTACTGGCCATTACGCCGGTGTGTATCCTCTTCGCCTCCATCCACCCTCTCACTCCCACTCACCAGTCCTTGATCCATGCAGGCCACCCCGTCCCACATCCGGACCATGTTAATGCCAAACCCCAAGTCGGCGGCAAACGTTCTGGCTTGCTCCCACCGTATCCTCGCACGGTCCAGGAAGAGACCTGGTTACGCGGCGCCTGGCCTACGGACCAGAATGGCGTTGCTCAATTCACAAGTGCGTTGCTGCCTTTTCATCCCTTACTCCTTTCCCTACACTCCTTCCGAGAAGTAATTCAGATACTGACAATGCTGCATACAGCCATCTTCCCAGGCTACTACACGGGTCGTGCAACACACATCCACACGAAAGTATTCCCGGAATGGACGCCACATCCAAATGGCACTTTCACAGGAACTCGACTTGCTCATGTCGGACAATTTTTCTTCGATGATGAGATTAACCTTGTTGTTGATAAGGTGTGTTTGCTTTCCTCAGCTTTATATTCGACGAGATGTTTGGGCGATGAGAAAATGCGAGGGGATGATAGTCACAAGACCGAGTTCGCCCTCCCGCAGTCCTACGAATCCGGTCCTCGATTAGGGTTTTGTGCTATTCCTGCCCCTGAATCAAAGCTGGTCCAAGAATAGATCAACCAACTCATGCCCTATATTATCGTTTTCCTCGTTCCTTCATTTCCACTTCCTCGTTCCCTCGCTTCATTCGCACGCCAATGGAGACCTCATGCTAACCCTTTCGTTTAGATGCACCCGTATACCGAAAATCCCATCGCAAACACGTATGGTCGGACGCGGAACTGGCGTGACTCGCTCAATATTTTCGAAGACTCGCATGGACCTGAGGGCAAGTATAACCCTGTGTTCACGCTGCATATGTTGGGTGGGGTCGTCAGGCAGGGATTTATTGGATATATCACTATGGTAAGTCGTCGAATTGTGTGTGGATGTCTGCGTAAGGAGGACTGATGGTTGTGGGTTGATGTAGGGCGTGAATGCGAGTGTGAGCTATGATAATTTCTGGAAGGGTTGAGTGTCAAGGACAGGAGGTTCTGAAGTGCGGGTGTGGGGAGTGTGGCTGTAAGAGGTGGATTTGGATTTTTTGAGCGTTGAGTTGTAGTTTGTATCTTGGAAGAGGCTTTGATCTGCATCTAAATGCTTTCGCTTGCTTTCCACTCATGACATTTGTTACTGTTCGTCTGCGCTTGCAATACATACCACCAGCTTGTCCTTTCTCCTCGGAACCATGTGCACAGAAGTCTCCGTGGACATCCTCAGGGTTAAGGGGATAGACCCCTCAGAATTGTCGAATTGTGAAATCTGACCGGTCAAGAAAGTGCCATTTTGACGGCTCGGTATGGGAGAGAAGGGAAATCAGATATCTAATTGAAGAATGAAAGATGGAAATGAAACCGGCCACGAGGGGCTCGGTCGGATTCGCCTCTGCCTCGGTAATGCAATTACTTCGCGATTTCGTAAAATGCGCCTTTGCTGGTCGGTCCACGGAAACAAAGCCTTCGTTGCGTATCGGGCAATAAAGACGGTGCTTATCATCCATTTTGACGCCGTTGAATAAGCCCGAGAGGCAAATGGCCTCGCCTTATCTGACGGGAGAGTTATTGATATCCGAAGGACGCTCGCCACCATGGGCCGCGCTAGGGCTAGAGCGAATTGGGAAAAGAATCGGCGGGAATGCTTCAACGTTTTTTGGTTAGAGGTGTTTATGAGAATGTGAGGTAATAGGGGGGGGGGGGTGGTGAGATTGGGAGAGGGTTAGACAGTTGCTGTGGAGGTTAATATTTTACGCCGATCAATCGCGGAGGTCGTTTATGCTCAGTGCGATTAAAGGATACGGATACTCTTTACTCAGGTACCTAGTTTGACTAAACGGATTTCAAATTCGAGCGCCCGGCTATTTTTGGGACTTGGTGGACTCGTTGCTGTTGTGATTTAGTTGGAGTCTAGAATGGTAGGACGGGACAGGTGCGTCCGGTGACTGAGCTCTTGTGGGAAGGCGATTTCTACCCCCTAAGTATCGCATGGGCGGGTCAAGGCTGATTAGGGACTTCTTTCTTCTGTTGCGATCCTGTTGCGTGAGCGTTTTCGACTATCGGAGAGCTGGGAACCAGCGCAGTCGACTTGTCCCCCCTCAAACAGCAAGTCGGATTGCCGATTGGAGGCTGTCATAATTACGCCTTGACTGACTTTGACCGGACTCGTGCAATAGGACGTCCCCACGGGTGTCTGATAAGACAGGTGTAAAGCTTCCCTCCGAGGGAATGAGCCATCTGATCTGGGAAATGCGATGGTGGACATATCTCGAACTTCACCGTGTGTTGAGTCTCACTTCCGTGAGTCACTGATCGGCCAGGGTTTCGGGTTACCGCCCTTGTTCTGCGTAGGAGTGGAGGAGGACATGGTAAGTAAAATCAAGGAAGGTTGTTGTGCACAGCAAGTCATGCGATGGGTCTCATACTGCTCCCGTGGCTCAAGTATCGTGGCCTGGAAACATTGGGTGCGGTATAAAAATACCGAGAGTCTAGGATAATTTGACGGAACGAGGCACTCTGAGATTTGCGGAGGCTCCTGTGTGGGATGATAAAACTAACCGACAATCTCTTGAAGAAAATGTAACGGGTCAGTTCCAAGATCATAGATATATGCGAGTCTTCCATAGAGGATGGTTTCAAACAAAGCAGGAAGTCTTGGAATTGAGTGCTGCAAGCTGGAGATGATACTTAGCGGACTCTCATACAAGGGATGAAGGTAACTTGCCCTCGGCGCTATGATACCTCTAAGAAAGCCTGTTCAAGCATTAATGGGGTAGTGGTAACCTGGGTCGTTGCCATTTTGAGTGAAGCTCGACCCGCCGGGGGTTCGATTCCCCCTTAATGCATGTTTGGACCTAGAATTTTTGTCCCAATTCGTGAGGCGTGGTCAACCCGCCAACGTTTTTCATCACGTTCACTTCATCACATTCATGGAGATGATGTCAGTTTGGAAGAGATTATGTTGTGCTTATGAAGGTTTCACTGTTAGGGCTTCCCTTTTTAACAACTCTTTGAGATTGGATTGGCAATGTCCCGCTCAGTGTGGACCTGTGCTGCCGGGACATAACGATTCTCCCCGTAGAAAGGCGCATCAATGGGTAGTGGTAACCTGGGTCGTAGCATTTGAGCACGGAGCTCGACCCGCCAGGGGTTCGATTCCACTTGATGCACTCCTCAATAAGAATAATGCTTTTTGAGTATTAATGGACAACGAATTTCAGCCTTTCGAGGGTCCCCGACCTTTGATTTCGGAGTCTAATCAACAAAATCTATACTTGTATTTTTTCCCTACCGCGGCCTATATATATGTCCTAGGGTGGAAAGTCCTCCCTCCAAAATGCCAAAAAGCGCGTTAAACAAGAACAGGAGAAGGGCGAGGTGGGAGAAGTAACTGGCAGCTATGGATAAGTGAATACTATATACTGAGGGAAAATGTTACTAGTGAAAACAAAAAAGAAGGTACGGTATGTCTAGAGTGTATTGTCCATGTCAAGAAAAGTTTCTTCGTGTTTCCCAAGTCGTGTCGGGAAGGAGTCAGCCTTCAAGTCCTTGGGGTTGCCGTAAATACTGATAGGCGCGGGCCTTCAATTAATGGCATTTCTCCCACATCCTGACATAATCACTGTAATGCGTAACAACGCGTCACAAACAAGGTCAGCAGCCGACATTTAGGATCCGAGTACCTCTACTCCTGAACTTGCACTACCACCACGACAATAATGACAGCAATGGCAATGGCAGGAGAAAGCAGAAAACAATAAAAGGGATAGACTTACATCCTGAACGAACGATCCTCGGCACTCTCGGGCCAGGTCTTGGACCATGTATCTTGGGCTCTGGCGAAATCCCTCATTGCGGCTATTATTTGAATCGAGTGTTAGTGTATCACGAATTCGCATCGAAGCGGAAGGGAGTGGAAAAGGGGAGAAGTAGGAGACGTGGAACAAGGCGGGAGAAGTAGGAGACATGGGACAAGGCGGGAGAGATTGAAGGATGGGAGGAGCTAGAAGAGAACATAACACGTACTCAACGATCCATCATACCAGGGTTTGTTGCCAACTTTATCCGGGAACCAGCCGCTCGTGCCGCCTGCAGAGAGGTTGATGATGAGGTAGAATGCTGGGATTATTGGAGTGAGTAGTGGAGGATAGGAGAAAGAGGGGTCTTACGCTGGTCAAAAGGCGCATTTTTGCCGCTGCCTTTCCAAGGATTCTCAACCACCACCTGTGCGGAGCCATTTTGCGCTGTCAGCGGGAAGCTGTAATATATCAGTGAGTGATTTTGTCCCCTGAAAATATCTTTGATGGGACTTACGATCCCCGCTCCCAAAATCCACCCTTCTTTCCTGTCAGCTCCAAATCCAACATCGCGGTCACGCGGGTATTGGTGTAAAACCTCATAAACTTTTCGTCCCACTCCAAGGCATACGTGTGGAATCCCTTATCGAAAGAGGAACGCTTCATCCCTTGCCATCCGAAGATTTGTGTAAACAAGGCGGGCATGGGGCCATAATTGAGACTGCTGCGGACGAAGTTGCTGCCTTGGGCTTTGTAAGAGGGCGAGTTGCCGCGCGCTTCAAGGATATCAATTTCGCCGCTGGCGGGCCACGGACCGTAGGTGTCCTCTTCAGGGAGCATCCAGACCGCGGGCCATAGCCAGTCACTGCTCAAGGTTAACATTGCCTATTGATCGGGACATTGATTGAGGCTTACCCTCTGGGCAATTTGGCGCGAATCTCGACTTTGCCGTACTTGATGCTCTTTTTACCTTTGGTGTTGATGCGGGCACTGCGGACGGGATTGATGACGGTACCTGTGGCGCTGTTGGCTCGCGTAGTGCACGCGGTGCGGTTTTTGGTCGTGCATCCCGGAAGGTTGAATGTCCCGCCATTAAAGAGGTCGAGGTCGGGCATGTCTTCGGTCGTGAGTGTGGGGTGGAGGTACAGCTGCGAGTTTCGGAGGTAGAGGTTGGCGTCCGAGTCGGTCGTCATTTGGAACTCGCCATTTCTGAGAAGCGAACAAGACGATCAGGTTGGAAGAAACCATTGTCGAAGACGGTCAAAACGTACCCGAAGCCACCAAGCTCGACATCGCGGGACCAGACAGAATCGTCAAGGCTCCCTCCATCAAAGTTCTCGTTGAGGACCAGGCACAACTGGCTATTGTCGAGCTTCTTGACCTCTGTCGCGCCGAGGTAGCAGAGAGCACCAGCACCTGCGATGCCAAGGATTACACAGCTAAAGGTAATCCACCAGCTGAGCCGTGCGCCGCGGTCTGGCTCCTGGAGCCAGGGCTTATCAGACTTTTCGAGTTTCTGGTGGAGCCTCGTGCTAGGAAGCGGTGCGCGCGACTTGAGTGGGAGAGCACTCGAGCTATCATTCGGAGTGGACCCGGTCTGGAGTGATACGAGCTGCTGGTTGTAGTTGGGTGGCGACCACAGAGAAGAAGTTGGGCGGGATGCTGGGGAAAGGAAGGGGGTGCGGAAGGAGTGATTGCTTGTTGTCCTGGGGATGCTGCTGTGGGCAGACCCAGCAGGTGCACTCTGCTCGCCCAGACACAAGTTTGCGGCAGCACTGTTACGATAGAGGGAATTGGAGGAAGAGCCCTCGGCCATGAAGGGAGCATATGGGCGCTCGAGATCGGCAGTGGAAGGGGAGTACGGGTTGAGGGCATGATAGTCAGATGAGACCGAAGAGCGGCGACGCGACACCCCGGGAATGCTTGTGCCGGGATCTGGGTTGCCAGGATATGCCTGGAAGGGAAAGACGAAGGACGAGGGCGGCGGCCTGGGAGACGGCGAGGCAGGCCTGTCGTCGGAGAGCGGCATACGGCGGCGGATGAAGATAGCGTCGCGTTCAGAGTCGGACTGGGCAGCCGGATCGTCCGGGTTTGGGGTGGGAGGAGAAGTGAGAGGGGCTGGCTGGCGAGGAGGGTGGGTTCCACTTAAACGACGGGGCATTGTGCAGCAACAACCAGCGGACCATCCAACGTTGAATCTCTGTGTTCTCCGTTAAAATTACATTCACTTGCTCATCCTTGACGTCACAGCCACCCCCTTTATCACCTCACCCAGGGGACCCCGATTACCCCACCACTTCTGCTCCTCTTATTTCAACAATCCCGTCCTGTCAACTCTTTCTTCATCCCCCCATGGACTACGACCGCAACGACGCCCTCCTCCACTGGCTCTTCCGTCAGACCCAGGGTGATGCCTGGTTCCGGCCAAATGAAGAGGGCATCTCCTCTGGTGTCGCCCTTCGTGTTACTGATGGTCAGTCTTTTTTGGTTCTGTACTAGCCTGGTCTCCAAACTCACTGGCATGCTGCCAGGTAATGGGGCCCCCGAGTTTCGTGTTTTTCCCTACGAAAACGCGACACTCGAGCCCTTTGAGACGGCAGTTGCTGCTCTCAACCCCCTTGTCGCCGTCAAGGTGCGCTCTGCCGCTGTGCACGCGGCCCTTGCGGAGGTGTGAGTAATTCATCTCATCTTAACTTATCTCGGCCCCCGGGGACCTTGTTTCTTGCACTTGCCTTGCCTCGCGGTGGACAAACCTGGCAAGCTTCATTTCGTTTTGAACGTAATGCAGCATCTTTTCCGCGGTGCACCTGCCTCTTTGTCTTTCTGGTTACGATGGATCTGTGCTAATCATATCTTGCTTTTTCATTTTCGCACCTCACAACCGCCTTGCTCGCTATCACCGCCCTCCTTCGCGGCTGATTCCTTTCGCGCCCGATCCCCCACGCTTTCCTGTCTCACCCTTGTATTCGCCTGTTACCAGCGAACCCGATGCCAAATCCATCTATGTTGACTCTGATACCCGTATCCAAATTATCGATACCATGCTTCATCTTCCTCAGGCTGATCGGGAGCAATGCGCGGCCTTCATAGTATGTTCCCGGCCTTTGCCCTCCGAATACCACCTCGATTAATCAACAATTCTTCCCCCATTGTGACAGCGTGATGAAAGGGTCATGGTGATATGGTCGGAAGATCTCAACAACATTGTCCCGATGTGCAATGACTTTGAGGAACGGCTTATCAAACTTCTTTGGCGCTCACGGCCTCTTGGTGCGACAACCGCAACTATTTCGTCGTCCCTGGATCCTTCTGTCAATGACCACGGCAGCATAGAAGCGATTAATAGCAGTAAACCCTTGTCCCGTGTCGGCTCACATCAAGCCAGCCTCCGTACCGGGCCCCGCGTTTATGGCATGGAAGACGTTGAACTCGGCGCAACCGACGAAAAAGGCAAATATAAGGAAAAGGACAAGGAGGACAGTTGCGATGATGTCAAGGTCAAGAAGACTAAACGCACTTGGTATGGTAAGAAATACGAGGTCGAGGTTGATCTCGAGAGCCAGTTGGGGAAGCGGCCCACCAAACTACACGCTCCTTTCTACAACGGTTTGGCAACCGCTCTTTCCTTAGGTTTGTCTCTGGTCATGTATTTTCTTTTTGAACCCCTCTAATTTGTCGCAGTCTTCATCGGCAATGGTATCAGAACGTTGCTCAATGAATGGTCTCTGGATGGTGTTTTCCCCCGTTTCGCCCTTCTCGCCGTTGCTCCCTTGTTGTTCTGCGTGTCACTCGTACGTTGATTTCTCCGCCCTGTCATCATGGCGTATCTTATCGTTCCGCAGTTTTTTTCTATGCAGATAATCCAGAATATCACCATGTCCATTGGTCCCATCGCTCATTATCACGAGAACTCCAAGTATTACTCCGCAGTCAAGCCTAGGCGTAACAAGGAGGTCGACAACAACCTACCCCATATCACCATTCAGATGCCCGTCTACAAGGAGAGCCTCGAGGCGGTACTAGCACCTTCAATTGAATCATTGAAGAAGGCCATGCAGACCTACGCCCGTCAGGGTGGTACGTCCACAATTTTTATCAATGATGACGGTCTCAGAGTGAGTGGTTCCCAGGCGTCTTTTCATTTGCTCATCCTCTTTCGGTGCTATGATTAGCTGCTTCCGCCTGCGGAACGTGATGAACGCCTGGCCTACTATGCCAATCACAACATCGGTTGGGTTGCGCGTCCTAAACACGATCCCTCACCTGACGGTTTCAAGCGTGCTGGTAGGTTCAAGAAAGCTTCCAACATGAATTACGGTGCGTGTATTACATTCATGTTTTTGTATAACGGTTCTTACTCCCCGGTTTAGGTTTGGCACTCTCGCTAAAGGCTGAGAGACACCTGGAGAGGTTACTTACTGAGAAGGCTACTGGTATGCGCACTAGCGGCAGCAGCAGTAACAACCACGGTCAATCTGGCGAGAATCGTGAGAATCGTTCATCTACAGGCTCTCATTCTGGCAATACCGGTTCTGCATCTGGTCATACACCACCGCAACACGGGCTACAGTACCAGAATCACGAAGGTACTGATAGCGTCATTTGGGGTACTCCTAATGCTCCTCATCCCTCGAGTGGCCTTATCGGCGAAGAAGATTTGGAGGAAAAGGCGTTGGCTTTGGCAATTGAAGAAACCTGGGAGGAAAGTGGTAAGAAGTGGCCTAGGCCTTGGGCTGCGAATGGAAGGGCAACGAGGATTGGTGAAATTGTGTTGCTTGTTGATTCGGATACGGTCGTTCCGGAGGATTGCTTGAGGGATGCTGCGAGGGAGATGGCGGCTTGCCCGACCGTTGCTATCATTCAGCACGAGAGTGGTATGTGCTTCCTTGCCTTTGGTGGTTGTGTGCATCAGCTGATGCAGTCATGTAGATGTGATGCAAGTTGCGCACCATTACTTCGAGAATGGGATTGCTTATTTCACGAAGAGGATAAACAAGTGTATATCTATCTGTATGTTTCCCTCTCCTTTTATCGCATGGGTATCTTATTTTTTACATCGCAGCATGTGCCAATGGAGAAGTTGCTCCATTCGTAGGACACAACGCGTGCGTTTTACTCGTTTACCCAATTACCTTTCAGCGTCGGTAATAACGAGACGGAACAGGTTCTTGCGATGGAAGGCTATTCAGGATGCATCTTTCATTGACCCCGCGGACGGCAAGGAGAAGATTTGGTCGGAGAGCAACGTATCGGAAGACTTTGATATGGCACTGAGATTGTTGCAGAAAGGTTATATTATCAGGTGCGGAACTTTGCGTTTCCTGTTGGGAGTGCGCTTATCGTACGAGGTTAATATGGTTTTACTGATCGTTGGCACGGTCGTACAGGTGGGCAACCTACTCCAAAGGCGGCTTTAAGGAAGGTGTGTCACTTAGTGTGGACGACGAGCTTAATCGGTGGCAAAAGTATGCTTATGGCTGCAACGAGTGAGTTTACTTCCGATTATACAATCTGACACTCGAAAGTTAATAGGAGGCTTTACTGTATAGGCTGTTGTTCAACCCGTTGATTCAATGGTGGCGCAAGGGACCTATCGCTCGCCATATTCACAAGTTCATATGGTCCAAGGCACCCCTCCACTACAAGATCTCGATGCTTTCTTGTGCGTCCGTCCCTTCCTGCTTTGGGTTCCATTCCAGCCTAACGGAGTTCCTCCCAGATATGTTCTCGTATTATGGTATCGCGGCATCGATCACGATCTCAGTGATCAATTACGTGTTGCTTGGCTTCGAGTTTCCGGTCGATGGATACTTTATGCGTTCGTTTGAGATTTGGCTCGCGACGGTCGTGGTCTTCTGGGGCTCTGGAACAGTCGGCTACACGCTTTTGGAGTATCGGTTGGGCGAGAAGTCTTTGGTGAGTGACAGTAGTCATCGCTCTAATTTCGTTTTGGGGTTGTTGACGTGTGAGTCTCGCGACAGATGTCTGCGTTATTCGAGAACTTGCTCTGGATCCCGTTCTTCTTTTTCTTCTTTGGCGGGCTTTCGATCCCGATCACTCAGGCTATCCTGGCGCACTTGTTTTCGTACAACATCCAATGGACAGCGACGATCAAGGAAGTCCAGCGATCGAATTTCTTTAAGGAAATTCCCAAGATTTGTAAACGCTTCTGGTTCCCGTTGATCCTCTCGTTTCTACTCATCGCTGGGATGGTCATTTGTGCGACACCGCTTGTACCGATTGAGTGGAGAGTGGATGGGGCAGCATGGGCTGTTATCTTCCCACTAGCGTAAGCGAACCTTTTTTTCGTTCTTGTCGGCGATGGTGGGAGTGCTGACCGTGTGTGGGTGCTTCTGTTTTTTAGGCTTTCAGCGGGATGTCATATCTTGTTCCCAATTGTGCTCAATCCCTGGTTGATGGTTTTCTCGTATTAATCGCCAAGACGCTCCATTGCATGGTACGAGACGAATTTTCTCGTCGCCCTTTAAGCTTGACACTTTCGACTTCTAGATTGTTTTTATGCACTTTCAACTTTTGTTCGCCCTTACACAATAGATCTAATACTCCTATCGCAAATTTGCATCCTGCCCTGGTTTACTTATTTAGATTGGACTTGCACACTACCTCCCATTTTTATCATGTATCGTGTGTCAGTTCTTTTTGATTTTGTGGTTTAGTGGACGTTTTCGAGGGTCGGGTCCTTTTATTTCCTCTGAACCGTAGATAGCATATTCTTTCTTCCTTTTGTTACTGCCGTTCATTCCCCCTCACATTCTTTTATATCTTGTTTACCTTTTCTTTTGATACCTGATGCTCGCTGGGTCGTGCTGACTGGATTGATGCCATAGTATATACCTCCTTTCCACATTTCTTACAATACCCCCTTCTATCCCAATATTCCTTGGAGAGGACAACAAAAATCGCATAGTACATTCGTATCAGTCATGTTTTAAACCCCCTTCACCCTTTGCTTGTTACCTCGTCTTGGATAGTCGCATCACCCTGTCCATTTGCTTTGCCCGAACCCCCCTTCACCCTCCGTTCCCACCTTCCGCTTCTCCCTTCTCGCAACGTACAGTTACATTATCGCTATTCTTCTACGCTTTTTATCAAGTGGAATTTTAGACAATATATTGAGTTTCTTCTAGTCCTGGTTGCTCACTTGCTGTGTATCTAACGATAGGTGGGTTTGGAATTGGAGAGCTGTGGGTGTTGATGTAATTTTGCCTCTATTCAAGTCAGCAGGATGAAAAAGACAAAAAATTGAACAGTTGTGTGGGGGCCCTCTGCAAATGCTGCATCCAGTACCTCCGGGTGTTTTCAATAAGTGGAGAAAGAAATGACAGGCTGCTGTTGCTAATATGATGTTGAGCAGCTGTTAGATGTTTGAAGCACTCAAGATAGAGAGGAACATTGCGGACCATTCTTGTATGTCTGAGGGTGTCTATTGGTTTAGAGTATCCGGATATCAAAGTCTACGGTGACAACTGGCATATTTGTTCCATCGTAACGTTCTGTCCAGACAGAAGAAAGACAGCGAAACAAACGCACTGACTTACGCGCGCTAGATTGTCCTTATTGTACCACCGATGCTAATGAGTTGACATCACTAATCCTTGTTCGAATTCGGAGGACAAATGCGGGAAGCCCAGGAAAGTATTGTAATTCAAATTATTTGAATGAGAGGTGTTTCTGGGGGTCTGCTAAGCGCATGTTTTAAGGGTCGGGAGGGGTGTGTGCGAGAGGATTGGTGTTCGCGTCTCCGTGGGTGGTACTTAATTAATTCACCACATGGACGGGGTTACGGGATGCGTGGGGGAGTTGACAGGAGTTGGCGCGCTGGCGCGTTTGTGAGTCACCGGCAATGGAGTATTCCGAAACGTGGAGCTGCATTCTAGAAATCGCGCTGGGAGTCGACTCGACTCCTGAGTATTTCAGGGGGTACCTGTAATTGGGGTGGTGCTTTTCTTTGGTCGGCGGATGAGGATTCGGTGAGAAAGACGGTAGAGAACGAAGGAAGTACGAGGTGGCGCTTGTTGGTTATCTGTTCGGTTCTGAAGCAAGTTGAAAGACTTTTTTTGGCTGTGGCTGAAGTTCAATGTAATCAGGAGAAGTGTCAGATGGAATGTATCAGTGTCACGGACGGTAATGAGCCCTGGAAACGGATAATTTGAGAAGATGAAGTAACGTTATTTGTTATCATGCATGTGGCCTTGAGACTGCGTCGTGAGTTTAGTGACGTGCAACCTGGGACAGTCAACTAGGTGCAATCCTTGCATAATTGGCAAACGCAACGGGAAGTCGTGATAGTGCAGACGGGAGCGTTGAAGCCTTGAGGCTTAGTGAGAGTTTGTCAAACGCCAGGGGTGGAGATCCTTGGATGTGCTTCTGCACTGGTGTAGATCATACATTAATGGAAGTTGCTGGGGATGTTGGGACTTGCTCTCCTAGCATATTGATTCGGGACTTGTCTCACTCCGGGGCTGATTCCATCGAAAGTCGATGGAATCCACAGAGAAGACGACTGGTGGTGAAGTGAATACTGGATTCGCCAAATCAGGAGATCTTTAGGATTAGGAATACGAGAACAGGATTTGTGCGGTCTGTTTGATGCGTGGGCGTCATACGTGTAGGCACTTGTGGTGGCATGTATACCTCGGTGGTATGTGGTGATACTGGTAGTTGAGTATGGCGAGTGTACGAGGTACGTTGTGCACGTGTACGGTCACGACTGGTCACGATTGTCGAGCGGTGAACCATACCAGGAGGTTGTGAAGTTGTTGGCATGGCTGATGTATGGTCAGAGTAATCGGTTCGACGCCTAGGACCTGTGGATGTGTACGAGAACGTGGAGTCTTGCAAATACCCCGAAAGAACGAGCTAGGAGCTATATTAGAGCGGAAACCACAATGTCGAAGAGCGTGTTGAGAGGCCAAAGACTGAGTGTTAATGGCTCGAGACCTATGTAGTGAGTTTTCTTTCGCTGTATAGGTGGAGGTGTGGGCGGCGATTGGCGGCCTTCAACGTCGATATTTCCAGCGTTCTGGAAAGTCCTGAGACAGGAGATCAATCCCGGGTAAAAGACCCAATAGGCGATAGAGAAACTGTTAACCTCGCGTCGAACAATGATGAAGCGAGATAGATATTGGGGTGTTGTGAGTATGAAGCTGAAGAACCAGTCACGATTCCAAGTCATGGCCGGAAAGGCGGCACGAGTAGTTCGGAAATTTCCTGTAGAACTTTATATTGCTGGTGTAGTGGACGAAGAAGCTCTCGGTGCTTTTCTACAAATCGCCTGGTAAGCGTGAGGATGGCAACAGACCCTAAAGAAAGTTATGAAGTTGATAGGCGCCAAGAGACACCTGACGATGCACCGATGTTCATAGTTCATTGGCGGTAGGGCATAGAGGCTTCACGCATTCGAAGCGAGACATGGACAGTGGAAGACCTCAGGAGTTGTGTCCAGAGCGTCAACTTGTGCTTGTTCCTCGTGAGTAAAGCGGCCAGAGGACTCGAGGTCGCGTCGAGTAAGCTTTTGGTTACATGAGAAGAATTTCTGTGAACGAACCTTGCATTGTCGTAATTATGAACTCGGTCGTGTTGGGCGCTTGATAAAAATGATGGTCCTCGGGGCTTGCCGAACAAGCAAAATCTTTGGACTGTGTTGCTGGTGCATTCTGTCACAGTATGGCACACCAACAAATGCCCATCTGGGCGACAGAGGCGGACATCGACGAGGACGTCGATCTCTCTCTTGCCATTGGAAACTATGGCCAAGGTCACTTCGAAGATGGTACGTCTTCGCGACTTCATCCGCTCTTTCCGTGGCTGATCAGCAACACTCTAGCACCCATCCAGCATCCTCAGCTCGATGAGGCTGCGTTGATCGCCATCCAGCAGCATATGGCACAGCAAGCAGCCTTCTCGCAGATTCCGGATGTAGTCAAGGCCGTGAGCATATCCCCAGCTCAACTGCGCGAGCATATTGATGAATCTTCGACGTAGTTCATTGTTCGCTTCCATCAAGCGGTTCTGGAGAACAACCTTGAAGAGATCACCGTTGCATATGAGAGTGGCTGGAACAAATACACAGAGAAGTTTTACTCAAGGACGGAGTGGCCTGAGGCGGAAATTATCGCACCTTTGGTTAATGACGGTGCGTTCCTTCTATCGTCTTTCTGTCTCCCTCGCAGTGCTGACGCTGCTTAGATCCCATCTTCCTCATCCTCTATCGCGAGCTCTACTACCGTCATGTCTATTCCCGCCTGCAACCCAACATCGATGACAGGTTCCATTCCTACGAGAACAGCTGCGAGTTGTTCAACTACCTTCTTAGTGCGTGACTTCGTCGATGCAGAGCTGATAGACCATTAAAGCTACAATCTAGACTCTGACGGACCCGTACAGTTGGAGCTACCTGAACAATGGCTTTGGGATATCATTGACGAATTCATCTATCAATATCAAGTTTTCTGCACATGGAGGTCCAAGTTGAAAAACAAAACGGACGATGAGCTTCTTACGCTGGCTGAAGGTGGACCTGTACGTGTTCGTTTCATCATGAAAGCGCCCAACATCGAATTAAATTTGCTAGGTTTGGAGTTCGTACAGCGTCCTCAATGTCTTGTACTCCTTGATGCAGAAGTCCAAAATCAACGAATTTATCATTGCGACGCGAGAAGGAAAATCGCCGGAAGAGATTGCGTTAGTAAAGTCCCATTGTTCTAGCCGCCCAGATTTGACCCCTCTACAGCGAGATTGTCGGGGAGTATGGTCAACGCCCGCTTTATAGAATGCTCGGTTACTTCAGTATCATTGGACTTCTACGTGTCCATGTCCTGCTTGGCGACTTCACACTTGCGCTGAAGGTTATGGAAAATGTCGAGCTCAACCAAAAAGTAGGTAATGATGTGAATCAGAGCCGAATCCCCACTCACGTCTTTGTATAGTCACCCTTTACCCGCGTAACGGCATGCCATGTTACGACCTACTACTATGTCGGTTTCTGCTATATCATGCTCAGACGGTACCCGGACGCCATCCGGACGTTTGTCACCATCCTTAACTTCATCATGCGGATGCGTCAATACCACACGCGAAGTTACCAATACGACCAAGTACGTTCCCGGCCCTTCATGTATGTCCTAGGCATTAATCCACTGTCCAGATCAGCAAAACAGCAGACCGCATGTATGCTCTCTTCGCCATTTGTAATGCCCTCTCTCCAACGCGGTTGGATGATAACATCGCAAACATTGCAAAGGAGAGGTTCGGCGAACAATACGCTAAAATTGCCCGTGGGGGGTTAGTACACATCTCTTCAATCTGGATGATTCTGATTGTTTTTACAGACAAGAAGCGCTCAGCGCATTCGAGGAACTCTTCCTCTACGCTTGCCCCAAATTCATCACCGCCAATCCACCTCCATACGAAGATCCTGCCGCCATTAGCGCCCTTCTCGCATCCTCCTCCCCTACTGAAACCTCACATTTCGGCTACGACGCGACGCAGCGGCACCTTAGCTTATTCCTAGCCGACGTTGCTGCCCAGTTGCCTGTTCCTACGCTAAGGAGTTTCTTGAAATTGTATACGAGCCTCGACGCGAAGAAGCTCGCGAACTTCTTGGATGTGGATGAGGAGGAGATGGTGCAAGAGATGATGGTCATGAAGCAGGCTAGTAAGAGCTTGAGTCGTGTGCCTGGGAGCGAGGCGATGGGCCTCTTGGATGGGCGGGTGACTACAACAAGTGATTTGGACTTTATCATTGACGAGGTAAGATTATACATTTCTCCTTCAGTGCTTACAAGAACTCAACTGAACCCCTATAGAACATGGTTCACATCACCGAATCAACCGTGGGTCGCCGCTACGCCGGGTGGTTCATCAAAAACACAGAACGTGCACAAAAGATCTTCGAAGATCTGAAAAATATGCCTTTGCCCATTCCGCCTGCATCTGCAGCCAACAGTTCGTTTGCCGGGGGCACCAACCCAGGAGCGGCGGCTAGTGCTATAGCTGCATCTGTTGCGGCTCCGACTGGAGGAGCGAAGGAGACTGCTGATGCGCTGGCCCAGACTCAGGGTCAGGTGCAGACAGGCACTAGTACACAAAGGAAGGCTGTTTGGGGTAATGTAAGGGCTTGAGAGTTGAGATGAGTAAGGGTTCTGTAGATTGAAGATTTGTATTCCTTGTATGCATGACAGGAACCATGCGTTAGATTTCTTATTACATGCTAAAAAAAGCTATGGCTTCAAGCTGATGGAGGATACTTACCGAGAAGATGATATTCACTGATGTTGGGAAAGCATTGCATGATGTGACTGAATTCATTTTAGGAACTCTTGAGACCTCTGCAAACCATCTAGTGAGATTGCCACCCCTAGCAATGCTTAGGTGACCAGTGATAAGGACCATCCTAACAGTATTGTCATCAAGTGGTATTCAATTGTTGGTTGGTCATGTATTTACATAAATACCAGTAGTGCACATGTTCTTTTGTGTTTGAAGGACTTGACCAGTCTCCCATGAGCAGGTGCCAACAAATATTTAAACAGTTACCAGAGCTCAAGAAGTTGGACCAACCTAGTGACTGTGGTAAATATTGGAATTGCAAATCTGCTCTGAGCATGGACCCACAGCCTGAGCCTTTGGAGGATCAATGATGTGCAAACCCCTTCCTTCCCTTCATGTTCTTTTGCTTTGCCCTTTTGTCCATGCACCTTGCTTAGAAATGTCCTGAAATGTCCTTTGATGATATAGACCATTCTTTCAGACATGCCTCTTTAATATTCACCTGTGTCCTTTCATGACCCTAGAATAGGAAACCTTTATATTTGCCATTAATAGATAGACTCCCTCAGTTCTTGCTTGAGAGGCTGAGACGTTGTTCTTATTTCTTACCGTAACCTCACTTGATGAACTGGCAGTACCATTGACTCACCCTGAGCTTGGATGTGTCCCCCCAGTTTGAACAAACATTTATATCTTGTTCCACACTTCATGCCAAATATTGTGGCCAGTATCTAATGTGTGTGCATTGTAGTGCCCAAACATGAAACGGCAGAAAGCGATGGAGAAGCTGAAAAGGCAGCAGTCACTTCTCAGTCACGCCTGCTGTCGAAAAACCTGGCTTGCAAGTCGTTGACCATCCTGAACAGGGGCATCCGAACTTTAGTCAGCCGATTGCAATCTTCTATCCCCCTCCTCCCAGCTTTTCAATGACTACTTCGAGTCAAGCATCACCGAGTTAAGATGACGCTCGCCAATGACATATCAACACCCGTCGTCTAACCGCCATTTCCAGGACGCCTCCACGATCCCGCACTGAAGCAAAAACGTAAGGGCTTAATCTAGTTCTCCATCCCTCTACTCAAACGCATATCAAGTGGTAGTATAGCACAGACTACTCCAAGTTTATCTCGCTCTACGGACGATGGTTCTGTCATAACCAGTGATCGGAAGGACGTAGCACGTGAGATGGACACGGAGATGCTAGTATGTGATATCGAGACCTTTCAACTGGTCTTACTTGCCCTTCATTCCATCCGAGGGAGATATCACCGCTTGCGCTCAAATACTCAGTAATGCGGGAATCCTCGTTTCAGCGGGCGGCGAAAACCTTCACTGGCGTGACTTTCCAAACTCCCCATCCAAGGTCCCAGAAAAGAGGGTGTTTTCGGCCCTCACCAAAATTGCGGATGCACTAGTTTCACATACCCTCCCTTCAAATGACGTGCAAGGTGCCTACTCCAAACCTCGCCTCCGGTACCACGATCGTCCAGAAGCCAGAGTCGCCTGTGAGCTCGAGGGCGCCCATTTCAAAATGGGTGGGTGTTTCGAACTCGCGGACGAATCCACTCTCTCGTCGTGTTCTCCGGACCTGGTCACTGCGGATATTGTTGTCGTTGCTGAATACAAGAAGCACGAGGTGGATCCGCTTGATGTCAATGGCCATCCAGACCAATTCTGAACAGCTCTTCATTAGAATCGCTCCAAGGTGGTTTCTGCAGCCAGCCATATCATGAACGACGATCCTAGGCGTAATTTCACATTCGGTGTACGTCTCGCTGATTCATGGACATGAAATAAACTAATATATGCTCAGATTACAATTGAAGACACTATGGTGTCATTGTGGTATTTCTCTCGCTTCCATTCCACCAAGTCTAATGCGTTTGACTTCATTCAGGTATGACTTAGTCCTCTTCCCTAATTCGGTGGTCTTATCGCATAGCCAGAATCCCAGATTGCTGATACTTGTTCTCCTCTCTTTCTTATTCGGAGATGAAATGAGGCTTGGATATGACCCCGCCGTGCGCCGTCACAATGGAAAACGGGTATATTACGAGTAGGAACTCTCGGAGCAAGGTCGCTCGAGGTATTACAGGAATATCGACATGCTGGTGAGCTACCCATCTCTTGGAATCACGGGTCGCATGACGCGGGTCTGGAGGGCGGTCGAAATATCCGAATTTGATGGGTAGATTCTTACCGGGAAGGAAGTTGCTCTCAAAGATGTATGGCTGCAGAAGGACGCACGAACGGAACGTGACATTCAGCGACACATATTTCAAGCTGTCGAAGCGGAGAAGGCGGCTTATAACGACGGCTCGGCGGAATCGCGCCTTCATCTCATGAACACGTGGCCTGATACCTTGAGAGAGACCATCCTAAAAAGTATCCTTGAGGGGTCTTATCGAGACTATTTCATGGGCATCGAATGTGATCAAGAAGGCAGCGAGACAAAGGATAAGCCTCCAAATGCTATTCCGCGGACCGGTCTTTTCTCGCCTGGTGAAGAGAAAAAGGTTGGGTATCGGAGCCCAGAGGTTAGAGGCTCAGACTCCTCGCGTAATCGCGGCACTCCCGTTCGTGGTTCCACGCGTGCCGCGGCTTCAAGCAATAAACCTGGCGAGGACAGAAGATACTTGCCGAGAAAACGATATTTACTCGTATTCACCGACGTTGGGGAGGCGTTGCATGATGTGACTGACTTTCGAACATCGTTTGAGGCGCTCCGAGACGTTGTGTTAGGTGAGTCAGCTATGCACTCCTGTGCACCCGCGTACTGACTCGCTCAGCCCTGGCAATCTTATTCATTGCTAATTGGGTTCATCGAGACATTAGCACGGGGAACATCATTGTCATAGGAGGGGAGAAGACACGTGGGAAGCTGAGTGATTTGGAATATGCCAAAGCATTTGCTTCTGCCTCGCCAGCTTCGACGGATCTCAAGACGGTACGAAACATTGCTATTATATCACTTAAATTTCCTGATAATCTAATTGGTTATGTAGGGCACGCCCTTTTTTATGGCATTCGAGCTACTGTCCCGGTCTGTGATATATGATGACCAATCTTACGAGCCCGAAGAACCCAAAGCATACAGTCAAGCTCTTGATGCTATCCTTTCTTCTGATCTCTCCAAAATCGAAGAAGACCCTGCGCCTTCAATCATAGATATTTCCGACTCTTCAAAAAGCCCAGTCGTGATCGTGTACAATTTCCAGTGTGACTTGGAGTCTTTATGGTGGATTGTCCTATGGATCCTCCTGGCTCGTGTCGATTGGGCCCAGCACAAGACTACGCGAGGATGATCTTCATCAGTAAACTTGACAATTCGATAGAAGCCTCGCCTTCTCTCAAAAAGGATATCTGGTTTCCCAACTTCAACGGGTGCTACCGCCGCCTCTACATCCTTTCATTGAACTCATAGAACAGTCTCGCACAGAGTTGCGTAGCTCTTATATTTCCCGGGAACGAGATGATCGCGTGCTCGACCCAAGTTCTTATTTGAACATCTATTACAGGTTGACCGCGTTTCTGGGTTTATGCTGGTTGCGATCTGTGAAAAATATGCCGAACTTGATTCACCTTCACCCGCGGCAAGCCACAAAATCCATTAGATCGTCGCCAAAACCTCCCGGAACCCTTCCCTCGTCCGGAACGTCCGCTGTGAAAACCTCAAAACGTTCACTTTCTCCGAGTGCCAACGAGAATGAAAACAAAAGTCGTGGAGCTTTTACTTCAAAGAAGCCTCGTGTGGCTGATCAAGAGCTGCGAGAACAGCCTTTGCAACCTGAACGGCTTCTCATTCATTATCCTGTATGACTTTCTCTACGTGTTCGGCGGCATCACTGCCATTGATTTAGTGATGTTGCCTGTATGATAACCTCGCACGGAATGAATTTCATTTCTCTCACTCAAAATCATTCTTGGCGTTGCCCTAGAAAATCGCGGACCTCCGGCAATGGGTGACAGAATTTGTCTTTTTCTGACGGGTGGTTACGCTATGTTCCTCTGGTTGCCTGATCATCATGATCAAGCAATATTCAAAGTGCCAGTGACAAAGGCTGAACTTACGACCCTGCCGCGAAAACTATAAGATCCAATGGAGTGGTCTCCCTCCTGCAGTGATTCTTCCAACACTGCTCTTGTACGATCGTCTTTGCAGATTGGATTAATAATGAACCTCTAACCGAATGAGCATCAATGGGGTAGTGGTAACCTGGGTCGTTACCATCTGCGTGTAAGATATCAGGGATTTAATCACTTATCAATGCATACCAGGAGGTCGATATTATCCTTATCATGTAGGCCTTCTCTCGATACACACTCCGTCATTGTGCTGGAGAGATCCCCAATCATTGGGATCCAGATAAACTTTGCGGAACAAAAGATTATTTTCCTAGAAAGTGCATCAAGGGGGAATCGAGCGGTATTGCCGATTTTCCTTGCATCCAAGTCTCCACCCAACCTAGGTCTCCACCCAAACTAGGTCTGATCATCCTCGAATTTCAAGATGACTTACGTTCATCTTACATGTTTCTGCATCTGACCCCCCTGTCCCTGAAGTAAGCACAATTCACGATGTGACGCCATGCACGCTTCGTCAGACCTACGGCGGCGCCTGTGTTGGTGCTAGACCTTTCATCCTCTGTTCATGTCTCCCTGCCCTCATTGTCCACACTGTGTTCTCGGACTCCAACCCATTTTGGTGGTGCAAAGATGTCAATAGCTTTGCCGG